>CM067371.1:1579758-1584758 GCA_034401795.1 Chaetoderma sp. LZ-2023a
ACACGTGTGTTTGCTATTAGCCCTTTGATTCTTACAGACAAAGTTTTATGCTGTAAAAATATTCTTTTCAATATTTTGAGATTAAGTTGGCTGGCAGCTTTTGCGATTGAAGAAACAGTTTTATGTTGTAAACATTATTCTGTTAAATATTTTGTGGCTAATTTGTCTGGGAACTGTTGCGATTGACGACAGTTTTATGGTGTAAACATATTTTGTTAAATATTTTGAAACTAATTTGGATGTGATTTGTTACTGCCTAGGTGGCAACAGGTTTAATTCACATTGGTTTCAAAATATTCTTGTTTTCCTGGGGCAACTTATGCCGAGATCATCGACGCGTTAAAACACGATGCCTGTGTGTCTTATAACTATTTTTATAATATCTAAATTATGACCAGAAAATCAAAATATTAGCTTATTGAATGCCAATTTGCAGGCCAAGAGAAAACTATTTCAAAAATTGTACAAGTGGAATCAATGTCTCGGTTATCGAGCCAGTCATTCCAGTGGTAAAATTTCAAAAATAGTCTTCTCTTGTCCTGCAAATGGGCATTCATCAAGACCACTGTAGCGTCCGCTTTTGCCTGTCTTCGCTAGGGAAGGGTTAAATCTGGGAAGGGTTTAAAACTGGAGTATTGAAAGTAGAGATTTGTTTTCTATTGTGATGTACGTATTCTTACCTGATGTACTTGTCGAATACAAAATCTCCTCTGCAATAATAATAATAATAATAATAATAATAATAATAATAATAATAATAATAATAATAATAATAATAATAATAATAATAACGACAACGACGACGACGACGACGACGACGACGACGACGACGTGGAAACCAAAATTCTATTTTTATAAATAGTGACCTTGACTTTTGACATTTTGTCTCCAAAATAAGAGGCGTAATTCGAGACTGGATCGCATGCATGTGTTTCATTCACATTCTACTTATATATTTTACTAAGACTTATGTTAATTTATTGAGCATATGTTAGAACCAGGACACATAGGCCAACGCACTGACGGGATCATTGACGTACATACACATATAATTGATATATATATAATTTAAGCTCCAATTACATTAAAAGTAGTTTAATTTGTATTTAATAAAAAGCGCACAAATTATTAAATGTGTAATCAAATAACGCAATTTACCTAAGCAGCCTAGCATGCCGATCCTGACCTGCCCAGTGTGTTCCAGGATTATAATCTTTATTTGCAACGTAAAGATTGCGGCGTTAAATTCAACTTTCGACGTGAAACCGCTTCCTGCAGCGGATGTAGCGACGGTACCATTCTGTGGAGAGACGTGATTTGTGATTAAAACTAGGACAAATTTGTCCAATACCCTTGACATTGATATATTTTTTTCAATCGGGCCACCGTGAGGTAAAAAATGTGTATTTTGAAAACAATGTTGCTGAAAGCTGTTGCGTTTTAATGTTTGACCCCAGCTTTGACCTTTAAGACCCGATGGGCAAGCTTCCACCCAAATTTGGAAAAGGCCCCTCCGGTAGAACCAGCGTTATTAAAAATGACTTCAGAAGACGAAGTATCGTGATAAGGAGGAGTAAGAGGAGGAAGAGGAGGAGGAGGAGGAGGAGGAGGAGGAGGGGGTTGGGGGGGGGGAGGGAAGGGGTGTGGGTTTGGGTCGGTGAGGAGGAGGAAAAGTTAGTTTCAATTTATTCAACATACTGTTCATTAAATAACAAAGACATACAATACAATCCGTACAAATGAATGACTATTCCAGGTTCTGAACAGCGTATTGTTTCTCAACTATGATTGTGACGGAAATCTATATGTGACGTAATTGATTATTACATCAATACTTGAGTGACAGATTGGATTCAGCCATTCCGGGCAAACAAGGCCCAGTATTGGCCAAGTACCGGCTCAGTGACACACGCCATCACGGTAACGGCCAACTGCTTATTGGGGCCAGGATCTTCCAGTCAAATTAATTTCAAAATATTCAACTGTTTTCCTGTATGGTATGCGTTGAAGATGAAATATGGCGACTTCATCGATTAAAGGGTTAAAGGGTTGAGTTGACAAAAGACAGGTGAATTCTAATTGGCGTTTCCGGTTTTGGCCCCGCCCATCTCTAGCTATGCCCCGCCCATCTCTAGCTATGCCCCGCCCATATCTAGCTATGCCCCGCCCATCTCTAGCTATGCCCCGCCCATCTCTAGCTATGCCCCGCCCATCTCTAGCTATGCCCCGCCATCTCTAGCTATGCCCCGCCCATCTCTAGCTATGCCCCGCCCATCTCTAGCTATGCCCCGCCCATCTCTAGCTATGCCCCGCCCATCTCTAGCTATGCCCCGCCCATCTCTAGCTAAGCTCCTACGCCAGCAACAGCGCCCAGTCAAATTAGTTTCAAAATATTCAACAGCATGTTTATTAAATTTATACAACGTGTCGGACTCTGAGATTTGATGACGGTCTATATGGAACCCTTTGTGGGGTAATGATTTCAACGTCATCATACACGCGCTGAGCTGATTATGACGTCATACGAGGTCAGATGACGGATATGGCCTACTCTGGAAAGGTGAATTTGTCCTCTTGACTTAGGCAGCACCGTCTTCAAGTCAAATTAATTTTAAAATATTCAACTGTGTTCCTGTATGGTAATTATAGGGTTAAAGGGTTGGGTTGACACAAGATAGGTTAATATCTAATTGGCTAGGCACGAGGCGGACACTTACGTGTAAGTCAAACCAGTTCCCGGTCATATCCTGCACATTTATTCGCGCTCTCGTGACATTGTCGAATAGAACTGTGCTGGTCAGCGCATTGACATCACCGAAGCTAACCAACATGTACGGCTCAACGGCATCGTCTGGGATCTCCCACATACTGCCTCCTGCTGTTCCAACTGCGGCTTCATCTGGTAATGGTTCGTCCGCGGCTGGAAGGGCGGGGTAGTATTGTACCCTGCTCGCTTCTAATGTCATATCCAACCCACATTCATCAATAACGCCTAGAAAACAAGCACAGTCATATATTGCAGACTTTCTTAGAGATTTGAATTTAATCCGATCCTGATCCGGGTTCTTTAATACGGATCTCTGCGATAGTCTGCACATCCTCTGGTGTGAAAAATTGCTTCATTGTGTTAAATTTGGAGACAAATCGGATCAGAAGTTTTTGAGATACAGGTGCCGACAAACAGACACACAGGCAGACGCACGCACGCGCGGGCCTGCACACGCACACATACCCGATTACGGGGTGGGGTGGGGTGGGGGGTGGGTGGAATTAGCAACAAACACCAGCAATGCAGAGTGCGTAGAAAAGATGTGATTATTTAGGATTTACGGAAAACATTGTCTAACCTCATAAAGTCAATGACCTGTACAAATTTAGCAGCAACAGCTCGCAGTCAAAGCAGTTTCAAAATATTCAACAGACTGTTTATTAAATTATAATTTCACCAATTCGTACACGTTCGAATTTTGTGACGGAGCTATGCCATTTTCATTGTGACGTCATATAACGAGCGAGGTGTGGGCGGAGCTTAGCTAGAGATGGACGGGGCATAGTTAAAATTGGAAAGGTCCATAGATTATGACGTCGGATACTTGAATGACAAATCGGACACAACCCCCACCCGACCCCACATCTATACAGTTATAAACATTTGCTATAGATAAACTGGTTTGTTCAAATTGCATATCTTGACAAGATGATACTTCCAGTTACACAGCGAAATAGAATGACGGTAGAGTTGTTGAGGAGGGAAGACAAAGTATCGCTCTTCATACAGTTCTCAGTGACACGATGTGGATGTGGTGTGGTGGATGCGGGGGTGGGGGGTGCGTGGGGGGGGGGGGGGTGGGGTGCGAGGTACTGTCTTCGTTCTTGCGGTGTTGGATAGATAGGCAGCAACATACACCCAGTCAAATTTGTTTCAAAATATTCAACAGCTTACTTGTATAGTTTTCTGGAAATTGACATTCGATCGATCCCAACTCGGGCAAACCGTGAGTGGAGCTTAGGAAGGATTAAATGCATGAATGAATCAGTGGCGGATCCAGGGGTGGGGAGCACTTGGGGGAACGTGCCCCCCACCCCCCACGGCAAGGCTGTCAATTTCTGTTTACTTACCTGCTGGTGGCGGGGTGAGCCCATTCTCCAGAGCTAACTCCCTTGAAATTTTGGGTGCACCCCCGCCCCCAACCCCACGCCCGCCCCCACCCCCGCGCCCGCCAAATGACCTCCTGGATACACCCCTGTGAATAGCTACATGCGGACGGACGGACAACGAATATCATATATTCAGTTAGCATTTATCTAAATGTGTGACAATGATACTAACTTACCAGTTTCCGGTTGAATGGTAAACCTTGGATTAGTAGTTACAGGAGCTGTACTAGTAATTGCTGTAGTAAGCTCACTCGTTGAAGGTGATATAGTCGTAGAAGCTGACGTTGTACCTGAAAATTTAGTATTAAAATCTTAGCTCAATGGATGCATGTACGAATGCATGCATGCACGCGCATATGTACATATATACGTTTACTCACTGTAAGTTTAACTGTTCGATAAAATATTTAACAGTGGCATTATACCAGAAGAATACTCCCAATATATAAAAACAAAGGCGACGCGTTGGATGTATCTAACTATAGACCTATAACTCTACTTTGCTGCTTGGGAAACCTATTTACTGCAATAATAAACAGTAGATTAAAGTCATATGCTGAAAAATATGAAATAATTACAGACGCTCAAGTGGGATTTAGAAAAGGCAGATCAACGCTGGATAACATTTTATCAATGCAGTTAATAATTGAGCTTCTCTTCGCACAAAAGAAGAAATTATACTGTTGTTTTATTGATTTTAAACAAGCTTTCGATTCAGTATGAAGGGCATGTCTGTCGTCAAAACCTCTGAAAAATAGATTATCTGGAAAATGTTATAACAATATTTTTAATGTGTACCAGTCAATAAAATCCTGTGTCACTCAATAATATGTCATCTGATT
>CM067371.1:1589758-1875429 GCA_034401795.1 Chaetoderma sp. LZ-2023a
AAATGATCCAAGATAGCCGCCAAACCGTTTATCAGACAGTTTCGAAAATTGCAAATTTGAGATCAGAATACCCAAAAACCTATAAAAAAAAATCCAATATGGCCGCCAAACATGCTATATTTGATTGGCCCACGGCGGCCATGTTTTTTGACGGATCAACTTCTCTTGAACAAACTTTACTGGCCCTTAGTTCCTAATCATATCTGCCAAACTTCGGCCTGATCCCTTCAGCGGTTCCGGAGGAGTGATTTTCGCTAAAACTAGGTCAACCAAGATGGCCGCTAAATTATTTGACCAATTAAGTTCCCTTGAACAAATTTGGTTGAGCTCTTGCCCTAGATTATATTTCATCATGTCCCTTCAATCCCTCTAGCGGTTTCGGAGAAGATTTTTAAAGACGTTTCCAAAAATCGGCCAAAATCCAAGATGACTACCAGCCTAATTGGCCGATTGCCTTCATTTGAACAAACTTGGATCCCTATGCCCTAAGGATGCGTCCTGCCAAATATAATTGAAATTGGCCAGCGGTTCTTGAGAAGAAGTTTAAAGCAAAAGTTGATGGATGGACGGACGACGGACGGACGACGGACACACAATGGACGGTCGCCACAACATAAGCTCACTTGGCCTTTCAGGCCAGGTGATCTAATAATATCTCCCAAATTTGGGCCCGATCCATTCAGTGGTTCTTGAGAAGTCGTTTTCGCGAAAAGTAGGTCATCCAAGATGGCCGCCGGACCATATGGAGTGTCAAGTTCCCTTGAACAAACGTGGTTCAGCTACACGCCTAGATGATATTCCATGAATTTCGAATCGATCCCCTGAGCGGTTTGGGAGAAGATTTTCAAAGACATTTCTCAAAATCGGCCGATTTGGCAGACGGCCATCTTGGAATTTGGCTGACCGGCCCCGTTTTCACAAACTTGAATCCCCTAAGGATGCTTCCTGCCAAATATAATTGAAATCGGCCCAGTGGTTCTTGAGAAGCAGTCGTTTAAAGAATTCCCCATTGCTTTACTATGGGCCCATTGCTTTACTATGGGAGCCTTTGGCGGGAAAACAAACCAAGATGGCAGCCAAAGCGTTTATCCGACAGTCTCGAAAGTGGCATATTTGAACTCGCCACACTGATAAGCATATATGAAGCAATTTTCGCCATCAAAATACATCAAATACAAACAAGCCAATATGATCAACAAACGCTAAATTTTTATTGGTTGATGGCGGCCATGTTTTTTAACGTACGAACTTCCCTTGAACAAACTTGAATGGGCCTTGGTCCCTAAGCATATTTACCAAATTTTAGACCTATCCCTTCAGCGGTTCGGGAGAAGTAATTTTCGCGAAAACTAGTTCATCCAAGATGGCCGCCAGGCAAATAGGCCAATCAGGTTGCCTTGAATAAACTTGGGTCTCCCATTGCCACAGATGATGTGTTATGAGTTTTGAATCAATTCCTCCAGCGGTTTCGGAGAAGAAGATTTTTTAAAGGGTTTCTAAAAATCGGCTATTTTGGCCGGCGGTCATCTTGAATTTTGTCCGATCGACTTCATTTAAACAAACTTGAATCTCTATGCCCTAGGGATGCTTCCTGCCAAATATATTTGAAATCGGCCCAGTGGTTCTTGAGAAGAAGTCGTTTTAAAGGAAAAGTTGACGGACGGACGACGTACGGGCACACGACGGACACGACATAAGCTCACTTGGCCTTTCAGGCCAGGTGAGCTAAAAAACCAGACGTCTCATCTCTCATGCATTCAGTGTAAAATTACAACGTATTTGGCTTCCACCTCATACACTCACACAGAGCTCTATCTGTAAATCTCACGCGTATTGGGAATTTCTGCTAAAAATCGTCTTTTTTAAATCGTCCAAATATTCTATGATTCTGAACCGGCCGTATGACACACATTTGGATAACCGGGAGGCCTATGTCCAAATATCTGTCATAGGCTCGATTCTTGGTGAGAGCAGACTCGGAGTAGTAAGAAAATTGAGACTGCTTTAAAATGCACAAAAATAGTTTAAAAATTTAAGGACTTTGTTTCAAATTGAATGTCATGTATTTTCCTGATTACGGAAAAACCAACCATATCGTAAAATCGCCCGTTAAAACGATTGCTTTCTTAGCAACCTGGCTCTCAGAAAAACTTGAGAGCATCAGTCTGGTTTGGCTTCCGTAATTTCATAAAATTTCACTCTTTTGGTTTGTAAATGTCGAGAGGCCTCAAACGGTAGTTCAATAGACCTTTCCAATCTATCCATCCATCATATGACGTCATAATCAACCGCACGACGTGTAGGATGACGTCATAATCAATTAAAGCATGAATGACTCGATTTAGTCTGTCTTAAACGCGTTGTACGAATTGTATGTCTTTACTATTTAACAAACATTCTGTTGAATATTTTGAAACTAATTTGACTGGTCAAATTAGTTTCAAAATATTCAACAGGTTACCTGTATAGGTTTTCAGGAAATTTATAGTCAGGACGTTCAGGGATCGATCGATCCCAAGACGAGCGAGATGTGAATAGAGATTAACTAGGGATGGGCAGAGCTAAAACTGGAAAGGTCCATTACATACCACAGTCTGATTCGTCTTCACATTGGCTGCAATCACAGTGCTCGTCACACACTTTCTCATGCAGCAGACAGGTTTCGTTGTCATTACACGCGTATTGAAACGACGAGCAGATAGTTTGTGTCACGGCTAAAAAGTAAGAAAAAGACTATATGAAATAAAAATTTCAATATCGATCTACTCTGTCATCTGTCCGATTGTGTTCGGTCTAAAATGTATAGAAATAATTTCCTTTCGGCAGTTTTTCTTTGACCAATCGGCATTAGGGAAGATTGAATAATTCTTAGGTTAAAATGAAGGAGTTCGATCTGTCAATCAACTATCTGATGTCATAATCAAATTCGTCACATGTTTGTTGACGTCGCATTCATGTTAGTTAGTGAAGGACTATCCCACGTTTACGTCAATCTGATTATGACGCCACCATGCATGTGACGTAATTGATTATGATGTCCGATATTTTGAGGAGCAGATGGGATCCCTCTATAGCAATACTTGTATGAATGCACTTGACGTTTAGATCAGTATTGGACGATATGTCTAAGCTTTGCTCTTAATAATAGATTTTTTGCAAGGTGGTAAATATGATGTGACTACGACGTGTTGAAATCGATCTTAACTTGAATTTCTAGAATCTAATTTCACGGCAATTATATAGATGAGCTGTTGAGCATTTTGGGAGTAAGTTGACTGAGTACCGTTGCTGCGAAGGCAGTAACAGCGCCCGGTCAAGTTATTCTCAAAATACTCAGTAAATTGTAGATTCGCCAAAGACATGCAATTCGTATATTAACGACGGGGCATTAGATCATTTTGATTTTTTATGACGTCAAATACTTGGGTGACAGATCGGATCTCTCCATTATCCTCACTGTCGTACACAGCATATAGTTTCATTTTGTCATTAAGATACAAGGAAAGTGCTGATTCTGAGGAGAACTTTTCTACTTGTACTTATATAATTTTAACACTTATTAAATTTAATTTTGTTAATCTAAGGTATCCGCCAAGCATGAATGTTGTATAATGTACACTCAAGGGCCTAAGGCTTACTGTGAATAAACTATCTATCTATCTATCGTAATCATGTTATACGCTTTGTCACAAATTCCCAGATTCTAAGGCCGTGTTCCCACAAGAGAATTATTCCTGATTAAGTCTCCGGTGAGAACATAGCTGAAGTGTCAAGCAAAATATATAATCAAGTAAGATGTAAAAAGAATGTTTATTAAATTGTAAATTCATCAAAGGTGTACAATTCTTGTGACGGTCTTTTCGAAATTTTGTGACAGAGCTACGTGTGCATGTAACACATTTGATCATGACTTCAGATACTCGAGTCACAGATCCGATCCCTCTAGTTGCTTAAAATGTGTTATCACAAATGAGGGACGCCGCCGGAATTAGTAATCCCTATGTCTCGCTTTCTGCTTCGCAGGCGAGACAAAAATAGAGCTTTATATCAAGGTCACAATAAGTTTGAAGTTTGATCTCATGACTTCAATATCACAAGGAAGCATATGACCAAGGTTAGTTCCATTCGGGTGAACCGATCCTGAGATATAAGACAGTATGTTGAGCTAAACCAAAAAGTTAACCGAAGTTGAACGCTGATAAAAAGACAAACAGACAGACGGAGTAACGGAACCCATCATATATTGGTGAACATTCTAATTTTCACCGATAATAAGTGATTTCTTCGATAAAATAAACCAGAGGCAACAACAGCAACCACTCAATTTAGTTAAAAATATTCAATAGTTTACCTGTATAGTTACTTTGTAAATGGCATTCCGGGAAGTCATGGTTCAAATTTTATAAGTCGATCCCAACACGAGAAAAACGCGGGCGGGGCTTAGCAAAAAATGGGCGGGGCATAGCTAGAAATAAATCTGTCTATTATCACAAGTTATATCTATATTACACTATCTTCAAGTATACTTGCATCGATGTGTGATACACCTGTAATAACTCCATTATGATGTTGTGTATACACCAGTAATAACTCCATTATGATGATGTGTATACACCTGTAATAACTCCATTATGACGATGTGTATACACCTGTAATAACTCCATTATGATGATGTGTATACACCTGTAATAACTCCATTATGATGATGTGTATACACCTGTAATAACTCCATTATGATGATGTGTATACACCTGTAATAACTCCATTATGATGATGTGTATACACCTGTAATAACTCCATTATGATGATGTGTATACACCTGTAATAACTCCATTATGATGATGTGTATACACCTGTAATAACTCCATTATGATGATGTGTATACACCTGTAATAACTCCATTATGATGATGTGTATACACCTGTAATAACTCCATTATGATGATGTGTATACACCTGTAATAACTCCATTATGACGATGTGTATACACCTGTAACAACTCCATTATGACGATGTGTATACACCTGTAATAACTCCATTATGATGATGTGTATGATGATGTGTATACACCTGTAATAACTCCATTATGATGATGTGTATACACCTGTAATAACTCCATTATGATGATGTGTATACACCTGTAATACCTCCATTATGATGATGTGTATACACCTGTAATAACTCCATTATGATGATGTGTATACACCTGTAATAACTCCATTATGATGATGTGTATACACCTGTAATAACTCCATTATGATGATGTGTATACACCTGTAATAACTCCATTATGACGATGTGTATACACCTGTAATAACTCCATTATGATGATGTGTATACACCTGTAATAACTCCATTATGATGATGTGTATACACCTGTAATAACTCCATTATGATGATGTGTATACACCTGTAATAACTCCATTATGATGATGTGTATACACCTGTAATAACTCCATTATGATGATGTGTATACACCTGTAATAACTCCATTATGATGATGTGTATACACCTGTAATAACTCCATTATGATGATGTGTATACACCTGTAATAACTCCATTATGATGATGTGTATACACCTGTAATAACTCCATTATGATGATGTGTATACACCTGTAATAACTCCATTATGACGATGTGTATACACCTGTAATAACTCCATTATGATGATGTGTATACACCTGTAATAACTCCATTATGATGATGTGTATACACCTGTAATAACTCCATTATGATGATGTGTATACACCTGTAATAACTCCATTATGATGATGTGTATACACCTGTAATAACTCCATTATGATGATGTGTATACACCTGTAATAACTCCATTATGATGATGTGTATACACCTGTAATAACTCCATTATGATGATGTGTATACACCTGTAATAACTCCATTATGATGATGTGTATACACCTGTAATAACTCCATTATGATGATGTGTATACACCTGTAATAACTCCATTATGACGATGTGTATACACCTGTAACAACTCCATTATGACGATGTGTATACACCTGTAATAACTCCATTATGATGATGTGTATGATGATGTGTATACACCTGTAATAACTCCATTATGATGATGTGTATACACCTGTAATAACTCCATTATGATGATGTGTATACACCTGTAATACCTCCATTATGATAATGTGTATACACCTGTAATAACTCCATTATGATGATGTGTATATACCTGTAATAACTCCATTATGATGATGTGTATACACCTGTAATAACTCCATTATGATGATGTGTATACACCTGTAATAACTCCATTATGATGATGTGTATACACCTGTAATAACTCCATTATGACGATGTGTATACACCTGTAATAACTCCATTATGACGATGTGTATACACCTGTAATAACTCCATTATGATGATGTGTATACACCTGTAATAACTCCATTATGATGATGTGTATACACCTGTAATAACTCCATTATGATGATGTGTATACACCTGTAATAACTCCATTATGATGATGTGTATACACCTGTAATAACTCCATTATGATGATGTGTATACACCTGTAATAACTCCATTATGATGATGTGTATACACCTGTAATAACTCCATTATGATGATGTGTATACACCTGTAATAACTCCATTATGATGATGTGTATACACCTGTAATAACTCCATTATGATGATGTGTATACACCTGTAATAACTCCATTATGATGATGTGTATACACCTGTAATAACTCCATTATGATGATGTGTATACACCTGTAATAACTCCATTATGATGATGTGTATACACCTGTAATAACTCCATTATGATGATGTGTATACACCTGTAATAACTCCATTATGATGATGTGTACACACCTGTAATAACTCCATTATGATGATGTGTATACACCTGTAATAACTCCATTATGATGATGTGTATACACCTGCCTAAACCAGCCTCTGCAGTGGTCTTTTGGAATGTCTATTTTCAGGACAAGATAATGCTATTTTAGAAGATTTACCACTGGAATGACTGGTTCGGATTTCCGAGCCAGTCAATCTGTGATAGATTTTCAAAAAGGGTATTCTCTTGGCCTGCAAATGGACATTGAATAAGCAAATATTCTGAATTGCTTGACCAAATTTATCCATTAAAGAAACGGTACATATGGTCCAAGTCTTACTTGTGGCTGGTCCTGAGGTACTTGTCGTCAGAACTGAAATAAATAGTGTGATAATTTACTTTATCATTAACAACACGAACCTTATTAATACTGCAGTGACTTATTTTGATTGGTTGTTAGCGTGGGAAAGTTATTTTGTATTGACCCATCAGATTACGGTCGTCCTCGCGGCACTGAATATCCCAACGCCAAAATCAAGCGATAGTGACGCGCGTCATGACGCTACCAATACTGCTTGTGACGTGCCATAATAGTTCATAAAATATGTATGTCTATGCATACTGTTAGTTATGTAAATAAAAACGATCGGATACTAATGGAAGATCTGAACCGGAGTCAAGATTTCAGTTAATTATATACTAAATATAATCTCAAAGTCGGCCCCATTTCATCTCAGTATTATCAACCTCGTCTAAAACTATCACTTTGCAGTCGCTAAAGCTCGTGCAAAGTGAAATTTTTTAACTCGGTTGATAATAGTGATATTGTCGGAACGGGACCTCGTTCCAGATCCTCAATTAAATGATTTCGTGTGTATCAGAATTGTTCCTATTGATACAGCAATTAGTAAGAGGATGAGGCATACAGTATCGGATGAGGAATTGCTCTGCAAATACAGCATGTATGATTACTGTATTCGGCAGCTGCAGGAGTAGAAATATCCTACAGCGGCAGTTAGTCTTTAGCTTCCTCAGGACCATTCTGGACTTGAGTGTACCGACTGCTTTCTTGAGGACACCTCGTAGCACGCTTAACAGATTTATGCAATGACGCCCTCTCCTGGCTTTATATTTGCTGGCTAGCAGTAGGGCGAATTCCAAGGCTCTCTGTGCTTAGCACATGGCCAAACATGGATACTATTTGCCGGGCGAATTTTACAGACAGCGACGACGTATTACACATCTTGTATAGCGCATCATTAGAAATTATGCTGTCTGGCCATCGGTGTCCAGTGATGGTGCGTAGGTGTTTGCGGTGGCAGGCATCAAGGTTGTCTAGAGCTGCCTTTATAGCTGCCCAGCTATTACAGTTATATAACATCAACGATGCGCAGGTTGTATTGTATAAACGTAGTCTTTTTGTCACGGGAATGTTTGATCTATGATTACATAGCTTCCAGAAGGACTTGAAAGCTATGTTCCCCATGATGCAGCGTGCAGCAATGTCAGCAGTACTGCACAGCAGTGAGCCCAAGATAATACTTTTCCTCCATGTTTCGCCGCCACAAAGTGGGTCGACATTTTATTTAGTTTCATGCTTTGTAGATAGGTATATGCGGGTGAACTCTGTTTTAGATTCATTCATAACGAGATTCTCAATTTTTAGTTTGTTTACAGATATTGGGAGAAGTTCGTCAAGGGTTTTTCCCTCGTCTATGAAGTCCACATCGTCGTCAAACTCCATCTTTAGTGGCATTCCCAGTGTGGACACTTGGGTGGGGGTGGTGGTCTTGTGGAATTTCGATGCAGCAGTAAGGTAACAGGTGAAAACCGCAGGGGGTAGACAATCTCTCTGTTGCAGAGCTGATTGATGTCTCAAACTCTACAGACTTTACTGACTTGACTCGTACTCTCAGCTTGGTGTCTGCATGTAGTAGTCTCACTAGTCGTAGCTCATCTTCATTGCAACTGGCTTGGCGTGTAGTACATCTTGGATCTTTGAGCATTTAATTATGTCGAAGGCTCGTGACATGGCAATGCGCATTTTGTGGACATCCCAGTGTTTGGACATGACTACTGACACAAGTATGCGTTGATCCCATACACTGTCTACGCAGCTGCGTCGACCTTTAAATCCACTCCTGTGAAGTCACCTAGCTTGTCTCGGATGCAGCATAAAGAAACATTGGATATGACTTACGTATACTGTTGAGGATCACAATGTGACGCAGATTGGCTGGGAGGGTGGGGGCGGGGGTAGGGTGGGGGCAGGTGGGCTTGGATAGCGCGATAAGGGTGCCTTGGCCTACATCATCGATTAGAAGATGGTGCATAAAATCTGAAGTGATTACGTGGGTTTTGAGATAATGTCACTTGCGTATTTGAATAGTTAATTGCTCATGCCAGATTAGATTCGGATTATGTGAATTCAGTGTTCACAGTTTTAAATGCGCGCATAATGTGGGCCGAACTTCGGTAGAAATGGGCGTGGCATATCTTGGCATGGATCCCGCTATTATTATACTAACAAATATTGCAATAATTTTGTGGTACATAATACAGATATTAATCAGATAATTATGTTATGCCTACCTGTAGTTGTCTGGTATACAGTAGTACCTGAAAAGGCAATAATATACTTTATTATATAGGTTGCAAAAACAAGAGTATGTATGCAATTCAATTTAATATAGTCCTACCAAATAGTCGCTCAAAATCACAATAGAAAATTTATGGTAAAAATAACACACACACACACACACGCACGCACGCACGCACGCACGCACACGCACACTCGCACGCACGCACGCACGCGCACGCACGCACACGCACACGCACACGCACACGCACACGCACACGTGCACACACACACACACACACACATACACACATACATACATACACACACACACACACACACACACACACACACACACACACACACACACACGCGTACACACACACGCGCGCACGCACGCACGCACGCACGCACGCACGCACGCACGCACGCACGCACGCACGCATGCACGCATGCACGCATGCACGCATGCACGCACACACGTACACACACACACACACGCGCGCGCTGGTAAGCTGTTGAATATTTAGAAACTAATTTGAATGGGTATGTATGGCACCAACAGCGCTCAGTGAAACTAGTTTCAAAATATTCAACAGCAGGGTTATTAAGTTGCAAATATATGCATCTGGTATACTTTTCTTGAAAATGAGATTCAGAGAGTACTGAGAGTACTGAGATCGATTGATACTAACGCAGGCAAAGTGTGAGTGGAGCGTAGCTATTTCTTTAGTGAATTTACAATTTAATAAACATTCTGTCGAATATTTTGAAACTAATTTGGCCAAGAGCCTCTCAATTTAATTAGTTTGAAAATGTGCAACAGCTTATATGTATAGTTACCTTAAAATTAATATTTAGGGACTGCTAAGTGTTAGAATCGATCCAAACGCTCGTACACAGTGGGAGTAGTTTGGCTAGAAATGGACGGGGCATATCTAGAAATAAATCTATTAATATAGACCGCACGTACCTGGTTGAACGCACACAGATGCTGACAGACCATATACCGTCACGAACTCAGCGCCATCATTCATTTGGAAAATTAGTGAAATCTTATCAGCCTCTCTGTATATGGGAACATCATCAAGTCTGTCATTAGTGACGTTTATCGGAATCGTCTGAAATTAAAATCAACATTTGCATCATAATTAGAATAAAATAATCTACACGTACTAATGGAGGATTCCATTTTATCCATCAATCATGTGACGTCATAATCAACAACGCGACGTGCATGATGACGTCATAATAAATGACGTCATGAATGACGCAGATAAGTTCCTCACGAACGCATGATGGACCTTTCCATTTATCCATCAATCATATGACGTCACAAGCTACCACGCGACATAAATAGCGTAGCTAAGCTCGTCACGAACACTTAATTGATGACGGACTAAGCGTTGTTGTACGAATTGTATGTTTTTATTATTTAATCAACATGCTGTTGAATATTTTGAAACTAGTTTGACTGTGCGTTGTACAACAGCACCCAGTCACATTAGTTTCAAAATATTCAACACCTTACCTGCATAGTTTTCTGGAACTTGATAGTCAGAGAGTTCAGGAATAGATCGAGTCCAACACGGGCGAACTGTGGGTGGAGCTTAGCTACAGATGGGCGGGCCATAGCTAAAACTGCTCCATTACAATAAAATAATGTACATATACTAATTAAAACTAAGAATATCACCTGTAGCCTCAGTACTATGTCAGGGAGATTAGAAGCAGCCTTTTATTTTGGCCATTATTCAACGACACAGTCATTTTAATATCTATTTCCTGTACTAGCTTCTTAAGTAAGGAGATTTAATTCGTCGCTGTGCTGACGAAGGGGCGAATATCGAAAATCACAGTTTTGAGAAAATCGCGTTCAGGTTTTTCTATATTTACCATCACAAATAACGCTACTCTTAAAGACATGTATTACTCAAAGTGACATACCAATAGAAAGTGCTTGGTCCCCTCTACGGACTACATATTACCATTATGTGTTTACCTAATTAATAAGGCAGTAATTAACTAAAATACATATTCGCCTCTTCGTGAAACGTTTTTTTATGCTGGTGAGATTGTCATATTCGCCCAATATTCGCCTGTTCGTTATGTACAATTCGTTGCATTTACGACATTTTCGCCTTTTCAATTTCTCATTCCAACAGTACTTAGCGATATTAATTAATACTTCATGTTCGCCTGTTCGTGAAACACATGTTGACGTGTCAAGGCAATATTCTCCCGTACCACCAGTGATTTGTCGCTTAACCAGCGTGTTTGCTATTACACAGCATACTGTAATGTTTAGTTAATTTCACCAGTAAACGACAGGCGGTGTTAACTCTAAATTTACAAAATGTAATATTCGCACCTTCGTCAGCACAGCGACGAATTTATGGCAATGTTGAAATATTTAAATATGATGAGTTCGATAGCAACCGATATTCACACTAAGCAATACAATATCTGGCGTTAGTGCGTCCAGCACATAACTCAATGGACCTTTCCAGTCTATCTGTCTATCACATGACGTCAAAATCAACTATGTGCCGTGTAGGATGACACCATAATCAATTACGGTATGAATGGCTCGATTTAGTGCTTAATTGTCCGACACGTACGAATTGTATGTCTTTGCTATTTAATAAATATTCTGTTGAATATTTTGAAACTAATTTGACTGGGCGCTGTTGCTTATTACCATAGCCTGCAACAGCACACAGTCACATTAGTTTCAAGATATTCAACAGCTTACCTGCATAGTTTTCTTGAAATTGATAGTCAGGCACTTCAGGGATCGATCCCATCACGGGCTCAACTAGGGATGGGCGGGGCATAGCTAAAACTGGAACGGTCAATTTAGTTAAAAGGTCAAATATAAATGCCCATAGTCATCGACATCTTCTTCGTCGTCATTGTCTACATTGTCGTCCATGTCATAGTCGCGTCATCGTGTTCATCGTCGTTGTCGTCGTCGTCATCATCATCATCATCATCATCGTCGTGGTCGTCGTCTTCATTTTTGTCGTGTTCATGGTTGTCGTCATGTTCGTGGTTATCGTCGTTGTCGTCGTCGTCATCATCATCATCATCATCGTCGTGGTCGTCGTCTTCATTTTTGTCGTGTTCATGGTTGTCGTCATGTTCGTGGTTATCGTCGTGGTCGTCATCGTCGTCGTCGTCGCCGTGGTCGTCGTCGTCTTTATTATTATTATTATTATTATTATTATTATTATTATTATTATTATTATTATTATTATTATTATTATTGCTATTATTATTATTATTATTATTATTATTATTATTATTATTGCTATTATTATTATTATTATTATTATTATTATTATTATTATTATTATTATTATTATTATTATTCCGTTAGTCTTACCTGTGATAGAATGTTGTCATTGAATATACGCAGCAGAACTGAACCAACATTTTTCACACTGAGAGACACGCTCATAACAGTTACACTATCGTACAATGGAATAATCGACACAGATGGCGCCGAGTCATCATTGGACGATGTCCATTCTGCATTGCTTCCAATCAGAATATCCTGAACCGTATCCATATTAGACGTTGCTTCAATCTTCGCATCCTCAGTTCCATATGTGATAAGACGCTCTACAAGATCACAGCCTGCCGATGATAATAGTTAAATAGTTATAGCTATAGTTACTATCTACGTACAATGTAGTAGGGTGTATATATATAATTTAAGCCTCTAAAAGTATAGAATTTAAATTACAATTTTATTTTTAATTTTCAAGGGTAGACGCTGGAAGAGGGGGCGGGGTTGCCGAGGGGAAACGTACCCCGAACCATGACCATAGTGAGGTAGCATATACTCATATCCCACGCAATATCACGTCTTCCAAAAAAGAAAAAAAACACCTGTTTTTTATTCAATGTGCTCTAAGGCGTGTTCACAATATGGCAGCATCAACTTCCAGTCAAAATAGTTTCAAAATATTCAACAGCTTACCTGTATGATTGTTTTTATACCACATTGCCAAACTGTAGCTGGCACCTCTATGACTGAGCGTATATGCGGAGGCAGATACGTTATGCCTTTTCTGATTGGTTGAAAAGTAAATCATAACAGCCATCATAGGCAGTAGAAACGTAGCAACATTTACCTACTAAAGTCTGAATATATTTCTTTAGCGGCATAATAAAAGCTTTAAACTGCCTGCATAATTTATGAGTGGCACATTAGATCACCAGAATAGCTATCAAGAGATGAGGTTAGTTATCCTTTAAGCTGTCTGCCGTTGTACATAGGCCTATGCTTGTAGCCATATACACAAAATCTATAACTTGGACGTAAAAGCTGTTGAATATTTTGCAAAAAATTTTCAGTTAAATTGGTTTCAATATATTCAACACGATCAATGTAGTAGGCTACAGCTAATAAATAAGTTAACGTGTTTCCAAGACAAGAAACAGAAACATGATAGTCAGTTAGTAAAATTTTGACCATGATGTAAGAAATGGTTTGCTAAATATTTTGAACATATTTGGGTTAGAAGACATTGCTGCCTTATCTTGCGATCCGATTATGTTCAAAATATTCAACAATACGTTTTTGTTTTTCAAATATGTTCAGTTATTTCTGAGCTGTACTGTATAACATAAACAGGAATCTGTTGTATATCTTCCTCTAGATGACGTCACACACCTTTGCTTGACAAGATAAAATGGCCGCGACCACATTTCAACATTACCGTGATGCTTGCTAGAAAGCAAATAATTCTGATATCGACAACAGAACGTGCCATAGAGTGAATGATATGGAATCTATGTAACATAATCAATTATCATATGAATAAATTATTTGTCCCTTTAATACTTTTATGTCTAAGTTCGGTCACGAATATCAGAATATTTGCTTATTGAATGTCAATTCGCATGCTAAGAGACCATTTTTGAAAATTTACAACTGGAATGACTGGCTCGGTTAACGAACCGGTCATTCTATTGATAACTTTAGAAATAGTCTTCTCTTGACCTGCAAAAGTTAAATTTTCCAGATTACTGTAAAGACAGGTTTTGGGCGGGTCCGCCATGAAAGGGTTAATGACAGGTTAATCAGGGCTTCTACAACCTACCAGGCGGTGTAGTTCTGAAAGTAGTAATCGTTGTTGATGGCATCATTGTTGTTGTTGATGACGGTAGTGGTGGTGGAGGTGGTGGCGCCACTGCGGACAGACAAGTACAAACATGTGGAAACCGAGTAAGATAGGCCTATAATGATTTGATAAGATAATAGTTCTCTTTGTTTGATTAACCTCTTTTTAACCGCATCAAAGTGCTCAAAATGTGTCTTATGTTAATGGGTGAATCCAGTTCATCCATCAATCATATAATGCCATAATCAACTACATGACGTGTAGGATGACGTCATAATCAATTACGTCATGAATGACTCAATTTAGTCAGTATTAAACGCTTAATAGACTGTCAGGTTGTACGATTTGTATGTCTTTACTATTTAATAAACATTCTGTTGAATATTTTGAAACTAATTTGTCTGGGCGCTGTTGTTGCCATAGCCAATTACGTCATGAAAGTCAGTCATAAACGTTTAATAGTCCTTTAAGTTGTACGAATTGTAGCCTATGTCTTTACTATTTAACAAACATTCTGTTGAATATTTTGAAACTAATTTGACTGGACACTGTTTCTGTCATAGGCAACAATAGCGCCCAGGCAGATTAGTTTCAAAATATTCAACAACTAGTTTTCTGGAAGTTAATTTGCAAGGAGTTCAGCTAACGATTGATCGCAGAACAGGAGCTTGTGGCGCTTAACAAGAGGTGGGCGGGGCATCTTGTGGTGCTTAACAAGAGGTGGGCGGGGCATCTTGTGGCGCTTAACAAGAGGTGGGCGGGGCATCTTGTGGCGCTTAACAAGAGGTGGGCGGGGAATATCTAAACCTAGATTCTTACATTAACCCTTTAATGGTCAAAATTATCCAAGAAAACTAGAAAACAATGTTAGTCACAGAGACCATATCCAGCCGCACCTCGCATTAACTATATACATTAACTAATACATGAACAGAAACAAATGTATGAGAATGTATAGCTCCGTTTCAAAAGTGTTTTATCTCACCATAGATAGACACTGGCTGCATATCTGTTCTACCATTTTGTGCAAACATTGGAATATATACTGAACCTTCATACATGAAACATCCCATATCTGTTCTACCATTTTGTGCAAACATTGGAATATATACTGAACCTTCATACATGAAACATCCCATATGGATCCCATACTACTACCGTAGTAGTAGTAGCCCCCTGTAATAGCTAGGTATATATCATAATATTAATAAATATTGGACTATGAAGATAAAAACTTCAAAAGACACAGCTGGTCATCATACGGGAGATATATACCAAGTTTCATAAAAATATTTTATGCGATTGTGTATGATAGAAATGCTTGAGCATTGACTAAAATCGTGAGTTTTGGGTTAAAAAGCTAATTGTTACGCAAAATCGTATTTGACATATGGATAGGAAACCATCAAAAAGCACATCTGCGTCACATAAGTGAGACGTAAAATATCTCGAGCTGTTCTATGTGATATCCTGTTTACAGGGAAATTAAAAAAGAAAGCAAGATTTTTTTGGGAAATCCAAAATACAATTTTTACGCAGAATATTTTACATACGAAGAGGAAGCCTTCATAAAGCTGATCTGGACATCATAAGAGAGGCATATACTAATTCACATTTCCAGAGTATCCAGCGATGAATTGACGTCAACTCTTTAACTCTTAATAGGCCGACGCGTTGTACGAATTGTATGTCTCTACTATTCAATTAACATGCTGTTGAATATTTTGAAACTAATTTGACTGGACGCTGTTGCTCGTGTAGGGATCGATCGATCCCTTAACTCCATGACTATCAATTTCCAGAAAACTATACAGGTAAGCTGCTGAATATTTTGAAACTAATTTGACTGGACGCTGTTGCTCGTGTTGGGATACAAAATGGCACTGAGTGTGAGTTTGGTGTTGTTGCTGCCTATGGCAACAACAGCGCCCAGTCAAATTAGTTTCAAAATATTCAACAGAATGTTTATTAAATGGTAACATACCATACGTACAACATGTCAGACTATTAAGCGTTAAAGATGGACGAAATCAAGTCATTCATGCCATAATTAAATATGTATCACGTCATATGATGGATGGATAAACTGGAAAGGTCCAATGTATCGCTCCCTATCACTCATGCTGCTCACTTACCGATAGGCTCCCCACAGAATTTCATTTGTAGATCTTTCATAACGATTTGGTCTCCAGCTCTAGCTGTTATTTCTATGGTAACCATATCACCATAAGCGTCAGCAGGGTAATACGTTTGCTTGATTATGCCGTCACTAGCTGCCTCAATGACAAACTGTGCACAAATATATAAAGTATATTCGAATGAAACTGAACCGCTTTATCTTAATGTTCCTACGGACAACTAAAGGATACAAATCTTAGTACAATGCAGGTATTCGCTCTGTCGCTCAAGTATCCGACGTCCTAATCGATTATCTCACAGGTTAGCTGCCGTCATAATCAGATTCAGATTCTTTATTCACACTCAGGCCGTATTACACAGCATATGAGCAACATATAATATAACATTTATGGCGGTAGTGTATATTTATCTATATAAATAGTAATAACCTAGTAGTAGTAGTAGTAGTAGTAGCACCCGTAGTAGTAGTAGCAGTAGCAGTAGTAGTAGTAGTAGTAGTAGTAGTAGTAGTAGTGGTAGTAGTAGTAGTAGTAGTAGTAGTAGTAGCAGTAGCAGTAGCAGCAGCAGCAGCAGCAACAGGAGTAGTAGTAGTAGTAGTAGTGGTAGTAGTAGTAGTAGCAGCAGCAGCAGTAGCAGTAGCAGTAGCAGCAGCAGCAGCAACAGTAGTAGTAGTAGTAGTAGTAGTAGTAGTAGTAGTAGTAGTAGTAGCAGCACCCGTAGTAGTAGTAGCACCCGTAGTAGTAGTAGCAGTAGTAGTAGTAGTAGTAGTGGCAGTAGCAGTAGCAGTAGCAGTAGCAGTAGCAGTAGCAGTAGCAGCAGCAGCAGCAACAGTAGTAGTAGTAATAGTAGTAGTAGTAGCAGTAGCAGTAGCAGCAGCAGCAGCAACAGTAGTAGTAGTAGTAGTAGTAGTAGTAGTAGCAGTAGCAGTAGCAGCAGCATCAGCAGCAACAGTAGTAGTAGTAGTAGTAGTAGTAGTAGTAGTAGTAGTAGTAGTAGTAGTGGTAGTAGTAGTAGTAGTAGTAGTAGTAGTAGTAGTAGTAGTAGTAGTAGCAGTAGCAGTAGCAGCAGCAGCAGCAGCAGCAGCAACAGTAGTGGTAGTAGTACTAGTAGTAGTAGTAGTAGTAGTAGTAGTAGTAGCAGCAGCAACAGTAGCAGTAGTAGCAGTAGCAGTAGCAGTAGCAGTAGCAGCAGTAGTAGTAGTAGTAGTAGCAGTAGCAGTAGCAGCAGCAACAGTAGTAGTAGTAGTAGTAGTAGTAGTAGTAGTAGTAGTAGTAGTAGTAGTAGTAGTAGTAGTAGTAGTAGTAGTAGTAGTAGTAGTAGCAGTAGCCGTAGCAGTAGTAGCAGCAACAGTAGTAGTAGTAGTAGTAGTAGTAGTAGTAGTAGTAGCAGCAGCAACAGTAGTAGTAGTAGTAGTAGTAGCAGCAACAGTAGTAGTAGTAGTAGTAGCAGTAGCAGTAGCAGCAGCAACAGTAGTAGTAGTAGTAGTAGTAGCAGCAACAGTAGTAGTAGTAGTAGTAGTAGTAGTAGTAGTAGCAGTAGCAGTAGCAGCAGCAACAGTAGTAGTAGTAGTAGTAGTAGTAGTAGTAGTAGTAGTAGTAGTAGTAGTAGTAGTAGTAGTAGTAGTAGTAGTAGTAGTAGTAGCAGCAGCAACAGTAGCAGTAGTAGCAGTAGCAGTAGCAGTAGCAGTAGCAGCAGTAGTAGTAGTAGTAGTAGCAGTAGCAGTAGCAGCAGCAACAGTAGTAGTAGTAGTAGTAGTAGTAGTAGTAGTAGTAGTAGTAGTAGTAGTAGTAGTAGCAGTAGTAGTAGTAGTAGTAGTAGTAGTAGTAGTAGTAGTAGTAGTAGTAGCAGTAGCCGTAGCAGTAGTAGCAGTAGCAGTAGCAGTAGCAGTAGTAGTAGTAGTAGTAGTAGTAGTTTAATCAGTGTTGAAAATGTTTTGTAATCTCCGTGATTTAGCCGCGAGTTTATTTTGTTTCCCTGAAATTAGTTTTAGCCAGTTTGTTATCATGCGTTATTGTATTACTATTTGTATCGATATTTATCCTAACTCACCATATATCATGTATTTTGGTGCACTGCACTTAACCTTTAGGAGATATCTTAAGAAATTTAGAGATGTTTTTTCTAATAAATTACAGGTTTCTATTCCAATTACTTCACATCCATATAACAGAATTGGCTCAATCATTTCATAGAATAGTTTGATATGGCAATCTATGGTAAGTCAAGTTCTCTAGGTCGGCGATGCAATGCAAATGAAGCTTTTTTTGGCTTGTTCAGCTATATTCTTTTCCGCTAAGAGAAGGCGTCTGTTATAGGAGAAGTGTATTCCCAGATATTTGTAATTGTTAACAATTTCAACATCTTTATTTTTTTAAGTCAAACTGAATCATAGTTACATCATGAACAAAGAAAATATGTCACAAAGTGTACGAGTTGAATGTCTTTGATGAATTTACAATTTAATAAACATTTTGTTGACTATTTTGAAACTAATTCGACCGAGAGCTTACCTATATAATTTAGGTTCTCGGAATTCAGGGTTCAAAGTTTCAAATCGATTTCAACACGCGTACAAGTGGGTGGAGCTTAGCTAGAAATGGACGGGGTATGGCTAGAGATGAATGCCTGTATTAAACTCTTTACTGCGATGATGATGAGTGACCATCTGCGGATGACGGAATGGGAAACTTCTTTCAGCGGCAATCAGTTCACCTTCCCAAAGTACCCACCCATCATATGACGTCATAATGAACTGTGTGATGTGTACAATGCCATCATAATGAATGACGTCGATAAGTACGTCACGAATGCATATTTGAAGACGGTCTATGCGTTGTTGTACAAATTGTTTGCTTTTACTATTTAATAAATATTCTGTTGAATATTTTGAAACTAATTGGATTGGGCGCTGTTGCTGCCATAGGCAGAAACAGCACCCAGTCAAGTTAGTTACAAAATATTCAACAGCTTCCCTGCATAGTTTTCAGGAAATTGATAGCTAGGGCATTTGGTGGTCGATCAATCTCAACACGGCGAGGTGTGGGTGGAGCTTAGCTAGTGGTGGGCGGGGCATAGCTAAAAATAGAAAGGTCCGTTTTCTTCAACCTTCCCCACTGTAGGCTCACCCCATCCTAGGCTCCTTAGTAGTAATGGAGGGTTCTGCACGCTATTGTTCTTCACCGCAGTGGGTCTTTGAGAACAATGGGATTGTATTGAGAACAATGGCGAACATACGCACATCAAAGGAAGTGTTTAGAGAACAATTAGATACAGCGCCCTCCGTTTGAGAGATTTTAGAGAACAATGGCGTACAGCCGCACACACTTGAGAATCAATATTCATGGTAAAACCCCGTAGTATGTCCTGAAAATGTTAACCACTAAAAGTTGGGTATTTTACGTTTTAACATAGCGGCTGTGTGCCCCCTCCGTGGTACCGTGGTATGTAAGGTAAAAATAATAGAGTTTAAGAGGAGGACTGATAATAGGATGTAAAAAATAGAGTTTAAGAGGTGGTCTGATAACGGAGGTCATAGGAGGAGTAGGGAGTATGAGGTTGAGAAGGGGTGAGGAATTACGTCAATGCTCGATATTGATGTATATTTAGAAAATAATTTGACTGTCTCATTGCTAGTGTCAATTTATTGGTAAACTATTTTGTTGAATATTTTGAAAACGTTTTGACTGTTGGCTTAACCGACATTATGCGCAAATTGTTTTTTAAATACTTAATATTGCATTTGCAATAATGTCAGTCATTTTAGATTTTGTGGTTGCACGATGATTAAAATGTAGTCATTATGTATCTGAGGGCTCCATGCGTTTATAGAATTGTATGTCGAGCATACGTATGGTAAAAAGACTATTTGCTACGTATGGTTTTAATTTATCCATTCGTCGGAATAGCCGTGAGATCAATCGTTGATCAATATACACACATACCACATGTTAATAATGAAAGAACATGTTAGTACCTCCTGTCATGTTTTTTTTAGAAATATTTAAAATTACTATTGAATTATCGCCTAGGTTACTCACTAGGAGATTTCACTTTGTAGTTGCGAATCCCCTGGACTGTTTTTGAATAAATAACAAAATCGCATTATTGTATCGTTTCCTAGTTCTTAACCGAGTGGACATATGCACTAATTCCCTTGGGCAATTATTAGAATATCACGTTTTGGCACGTTAGTGCTTTTGCATATTTATGACGTGTTCGGGCATTACTCATATTAACATTAAACACGACCACTTCATTCACTTTAAGGGCAGCTGATGATAGATTTTGTCTATGCCTGCTTCCTTGCGAACTAATAATGGCGTTGGTATGTACCACACATGACCACGATGAAAGGCGGCACTCATGGTGGAATACGAGGTTGAATGTGTCTGTATCGACGGAATCTGGTTCTGATCCATCATCCACATCTTAAGGGTGTCCTACTTTTTATCATGTACGTGCCCTACACACATGCACACACCCGATGCGCCAACACATGCACGTACTGTGCATACCCTCACACACATGATGACACACGCATGATGATGCGTGCGTGGTGCTACGTGTGTGCCCCTTGTCACCCGTGTTCCCTGTCCCCTTCGTGTGTACGTCATGCATGCGTGCGTGCGTGTGCCTTCTTATGTTGGCATGTGGGTGTATGTATGTAACTTAATTTTGGTCTTTGGTGGCCCCTTAAAAAAGAGGACTATTTCTTTATTTTTATTTTTTTTTGCATTTACATAAATGTTTTTCATCTCAATTACGCAAACGGAAGTATCTGTTTTCTTCGCACCACATACATGTGCAACAATCATAACGAAGTTGGTACTTTGCATGCACCCATTTGTTGTAATTACGGTCATTCGGTTCCACTAGATAATCTCCCCAGCGGTTCCGGATTTCACACAATGACATTATAAATGGTTGCTGTACTGGTACCTTGTTATGCTTATTTCATTCGATGCAACCACAATTAATAGGCATACAACCGATCGTTCTCCACCGGTCGCATAATTGAGATTCCATTTTCGTTTTGGCAAATTAAAAAAAGCTGTGTGCCTAGTCACGCGCATTTCGCTTTTATAGCTAAAATATGAGCTGTCAGTAAAACTATCTTTCCAATCTGAACACGCCCTTATTTCGGTCACGTGTTTTTTTCCACCACTTAAAATTAACATCATCAGATTTCAAAACCTAACTATTGCATCGCACCACATATGAATGACATTAAAAAAATAGAAAACTGGAATTGATACGCAGGGTTCAATTACAGAGCATGTCATATGGTTTTCTCTGTATTCAAATATGTCTGCATTTTTTGTCATTGTCACAATGTGAATACGACTAATTTTGGATCTTTGAATCATTGTCATATGCCTCGCGCTCCTGGAGCGCCATTAATTTTTAGCCATTATCGGCATTCATCCATCACGGTGTATCAAAATGGTGATAATTGGGGATGGTGGCTGAGGGGTGAGAAGGGAACACGAAGAAATAATAACATATTTTTTAGAAAATAAATGTATTTTTTATTGTCACGTGCATTTTTATGATAAATATTAGCAACATTTTTCCACGACAATTAAAAAGAAAGCGTAGTGCATAAATAATTATACATTAAACATGATAATATTTTCTGTTTATTCATAATCCTGCATGTCAGACGTTTCACTATCGCATCATTTTTGTCTCTGTTTCTTAGCGCCCATAATATGTGTTTCATTTGTACACCTCTTGAACGATGGTATAAGAAATATACACAATAATATCCGCAAGTTGATGTCATGGCTGGTTGAACATGTTTATTGTTGAAATAATAAACATGCACACGGTGTCCATTTTGTACATTTGATATCATTCTTCCGTCAGAAGGGCATCTTCAATAAGGATCAAAGTATTCAGCATTTCCATTTCATGTGTAATAAACTGCCACCCAATGTTGTCCAAATTTATTACTGGGATGCATGTTTATTACTAATGAGGCGGGGCGATATTTAATATGTGCGGGTACATTGTCAATTGGAAAAACACAGAGAAAGTTTTCACACATTTTATTGTCACTGAATAATAGATCCTCTATTTCAAATGTATTCAACATATTTGTTAATAATCTGTTAATACGTTAAAGTCTGATCCAATTTCTATCATATTATCAAATTCAGCATAGCAAATTACATTGGTTGTAGTGGTAAGTGCTTGAGCAAAATGGAAGACCACTCTTAACGAACCAGTGCATGCAGGGTAGCGATGCTCTGAATCAGCTAGATCTGGCGTAAAATCCCATGCGAACAATGTTGTTCCAAGTCTGAACTGGGACTTATTTATCAGGTAGTCTCAGTATTTGAAAAACACCTCAGTACCACTGAATAGTGAGAAATAAGTGTCCGAGTAAATGTCGTCGCTAAACGAAGGGCGTAGTGGCGATGTTGTAACCTCTTTTCCATTTATATAACATGTAGCATAGGTAGTGTTATTGTTATCAAACTTGAACAGATTTTTATGCACCACACCATTATAGGCATCATTAGGTACAAAAGCAAATAATACTCTAGTAGGTAGCTGACCAATAAATATATTATCTCTATCGATGCTCATAACACTGCTAGATGCTGTAAAAGTCTTACACACTACCCTGCGAATAGGATATTTCATGCTTGTCTGTCTCAGAGTAACGGCGTGCACCACTAGCAGATCTGCTGATGGGATAACTTTGTGTACAAATAAGTTAGCCGGCAATATTTTCAACTTAAGCCTCACTTCTTCTGTGGCCATAATGGTGAATGCATCTTTACTCGTCTGTAGGCATACTCTTAAATCAACGGAACCGAGCAGGAATCGGTCCTGCAGAAACATATCACTGTGCATGCAGCTTATTAATTGCACTGTTTTACTCTGTGCCATCATTCTTCTACGTGCTTGAAATCCTAAGTTAGTATCGGCAATATTATCAAACTCGCAAGCATCATCTATTTTCCATCCGACAAGTTGTAGATGCGAGGATGCGGCATCGCTGCCATAATTTAGTAATGTCTTAGTGTACGAGCGGTAAGCATAATTTTCGTTCGAGTCACTGACATGCTTTCCATTCAGAAAAACATCCACTTGCGAAAACATTGTATGCGAAAGATTATTCGCAGGGGCTATCAGGGCATTCACCTTGAGTGTCTTCTCAACACCATTTCGATCTAGCTTTACTAGCTTAACTTTAATCGAAAGATAAGATTGCGTAGGATCTAAATATCTATCAGCAGACCCACTGACGTAAAACTCGATTGGTCCACTATCTGATAAACTAGATACAGGCTGAAACTGTTCCCATTTTGTAGACTCCAATGTCGTCACTATGGGATGCATCTGACAAATGTCTAATTCACTCTTTGAGCACTCGCAGATCTGATAAAGTTCCATGTTGTTTGTTAATTAAAGATATCAGCTTGTTTTCTCTACCATCTATTGCGACCCTTCCTCTTCGGTATCGCGTGCACTGACTGAGCATTACTTGTATTATTCCTCTTTTTACGTTTAGGTTGAGGTGGTCTTAAACCACCATGCACTGCTGTTACAGCTTCCAGTATCAAAGACCTGGCAACACCATGTGCTCTCGATTTTAATGCTGTTTTAACATTTTTTCCAGCCATTACTTCCTCAGCTAGTCCGATTCCAGCACTAAGAGCTTGTTTACCTTCAGATTTAGCCACATTATTTGTGATAGATATTGCTGAACATAATAGTCCACCTAAGATATTACCGAGTCCATGTCCTGATTGGTATCGTGCACCTACAAAAACTGGAATATGCCCATGGCCCGCTTGACTTGCGTAGTAATGCGCCAGCGCTGGAGCGTTCATTCTTCCTCTCATTATCCCTCTCATCATACCTCTCATCGTCGTTGTCGCTGTCGCCTGAAGTGCAAACTTGATGCTCTGTTCTTGAATGGGACATTGGCACCAGTTCTATCCATTATAAGTATTCCAATAGTATCGATGTAGTTCTTTGACACAGAGCGGTCTTGAATATCAGGAAACGTCCACTGACATATATCTTTCCCTCCATCTGTACTAGAGACGGGTATCACTCTGAGTAGTGGTGCGGAAGTATCGCCTACCACTCTGTGTGAGACTACATCGCAGTATATATATGCGGTCGAAGGACCATCCTCACAATTTGAATGAAATGATTGTTTAAAGTCTCTGGGTCCCATATGTATTTTTCCTCCTTCGAATCTGATTAAATTTGCTACTTCTCCACCTAAGAGTATAGCGTAATTATCTTTAACTGTCCGAGAAACTAGATTCGCGCAATGCAAGTAAAAATTGACAAAAAATTTTGGTGTCTAAATCTTGTCTTGCTCTCTATCTGCCCATTTAGATAGTCTACCATATTTTTTACAGCATAGTAGCCTTTCGGTACGCTGATAAATGGAGCTTCTGTTTGCACATAATAATGTTCACTTCTACGTGTACGTTTTTTACCGACATTATTTGTTTGATCATTTCGCACATCTTTTCCCCGATCATTTTGTGCCCGTTTTCCCAGATTGGCAGGACGTGGATTACCGAAACAATCATTTAAAACTAGCGGAAAAGCTGTTGTCTTTTCTATCTTTAATGCTCTTGTGACATCTTTGCTAATTTCTTCTGTCGCATCACTACCTTTCTTCTTCTTTATCTTCTTCTTAGTAAATGCATATATTTGGACAAAACTTTCCTCCACAATAGTAAGCCAACTCGGATATAACACACTCGAGAGGCCCACTTCCCATTCACCATCTAATGTTAATGGAGTTTGCAGACGTGGTCGAAACTCTGATATCTTATTGTCTGGAAAGAACTGGGTACTACTATTGCTCAGAAGAGGTAAGTAAAGCTGATCCTCGTTTATTCTGAGTTGAATGATGTATGGACGTCTTTATGCGTGGACTAGGCAATATATACCCTAGCTATCTACTCAAAAGCGATATCCATATGCCTGATTGCCCATTTTGTATACTCAGGTTCATGATACATGTAATGATTACGATATAAATTATTATAATTTGAGCTAGGTATACTATTTCTTCTTTCGGTACTTATGAACCCATCATTCGCCACATGCTCTGATCCAATCTTCTCTCTATATATTCATCCATTGTTAATGATGTATAGTATTTTGTTCATTAACCCACGTGTTAAACTTAGCCGGGTAACCGAGCCACTTTACCAGATACTCTCGTTGTCCCTTTTTATTTTTTCTACTTTTAAGTATTTTTTCCACTGAGTACTCTTTACCATTTTCCTCTATCACTTGCTGTATCTCATCACGATAAAAAGTACCAATAATCGGGTCGCCTCTATAGTCTTCTAATTTATATAAGTATGGATATTTGTCTGTAAGCACCTCGCGCACCTTAAATAATTCGCGAATCCATTGCCCACGATATGCTTTTTCAAATGACATTTTTGCTTGTGATATTCTAACATGGTCGCCTTGAGTTGGGCCACTTTTAGATTTGGAACATTTCTTCATAAGGAGCCATGCGCATACTGGAATGTGTGGTGTTATTGCACGCTGCGACTAAACTAGTTAATACATCGATATACTTTTGTGTATTTTTATGCATCATGTATCTGTATATTCGACCCTTCAGAGTGCCTTGAATACGCTCTACCATTGCTGCTTTCATTTCATTTTGAGAAGCATAGAAATGTATTCCATTATCTTTCAAATAGTTTTTCATTACATGGTTTAAGAACTCGCCCCCTTTGTCTGTTTGAATAGCATGTGGGTGGCGCTCAATATGCTCCAATATTGTTTCTAACCATTTCTTGACTGCAGAAGACATTTTACTAAAAAGGCATTCCACTTATGCATATTTTGAAAGGGCATCAACTACGCATAGCAAATATAACACGTTGTTGTTCTCTTTCGCCAGTATACCCATCGAGCATAGATCTGCCTGCCATAGTTCATCGACGGCTGAAACTCTTATTTTTCGCCTGTCAAACTTTGTTCTCCATGGTCTGTGAAGGGTATATACTTCTTGGTGTTTTAACCATTTGTCGATATAGTTGCGCGGTATTTTACCTTTGAATGCGTTTGTAAGCAGGTCTAGTACATTACTTTTTGGGGAAAACGTACCCTCTATTGTCACTTCGCCGAGGTCATTAACGTTAAAACGTTCAGGAACCGAACGTAAAATATCAATTACTCCACTGGCTTTTGTCTTGTACGTTTTCGGTATTCCCCTCATCGTACGTTCAAGTATTTGTGTGGGCAGTGCACCGTAGTTAGTTATCGGTTGCAGTGGTATCGGTTGATATTGTTGTCCTTGCGTTTGCTGATAGTAATGCCTATGCTTATCCAATACTTGTGAATACGATTTTGCTTTTTCATTGTCAGATCGTGTCTGGCTAATATATTGGATATCTCATTGTCGAGACTAATAGCGTTATGTATCGATGGATCTGTTTGTAGCAATGATATTTTACTCTGTTCATTTAAATTACCTATCAATTCATGAGGAACTCGCGCCATTTTGTGTGTATGTTCCATCTTTTCACCTGAACAGTTTACCAATTAATGGCACAAGCGTACAATCACTGCTGGTAATAAGGCTCCTAAAAATCCGCCTGTTTGTAGCAATTTTCTTTTACGTGCATATGGCTAGAGCTGCGCGATATACCGATACCATATTTAAAACCGATATCCTGCACTGACGGTTTCATAACCGATTATAAAAAATAAATATCGAAAAACCGAATATGAACATATTTTCGGTTTTTCGTATCAGGATTGTTAAAAATAAAAGATACTAACGAGCATGAAAATCGTAATGAATAATAATGGCCATACTTTCCATTAAGCTATGTTCGGTGCAACTAATAATTGAACGTGGCCCCAATTGCGCATATTGTGTAACTCCATGTAACTCGCTGCACGCCGAGAGAAATCAAGCAGCGAATTAATTAAATAAATATCCACTCGTCTTTTCTCTGGTAGTCTCAGATAAATTTGCAATATAAAACACAATACTAATGTGGGAATTTGTCATTAAAATTTGTATCGGGGAAAACCTTTCTAAACAACGGCATCCATTTTATTTACGTCACCGGCTAATTAACATAATGCAAAGTCGTCCCAACACTAAATCGCCCGATTGCATCAAAATCTCGCCAATAACTATAATGATGATTAGGATATAATTTTAAATAAAATTATTACTCAAACCGTTTTTAAAACGTTATCTTCTATACACAATATCATATTAACTTATGAAATTCGCGATCGCAATATTACTGTTAATATTTTCTTCAAGGCATGATTTCGTCCTCGGGTCGAATTGGAAATGAAAGAAGAAAGGGAGATAATTACATCATAATTAATTACAATCGCGTGATTTACGTCTTTTCGCAACCTGTTTTGCCGATTTATGATTAATTTTGACAAAATAAACGATGTTTATTTAACTGTGCGTAATATTTAGGCGGTCTAATTAATAATTTCACTCCCGCGATGATGGATATTATAAGGTATATTAAGCTTTAAAGGCGTAAAACGTTACGAATGTATCAGGGCATGAAAATACGTTCTGTTTTCGTGCTAATTTTTATCATTTAAATTTTTTGTTTCATGTCCATAAAACCGATATTCGGTTAAAACCGATATGAAAAGTCATATCGAAACCGATATAGCTGTAAGCCAAACCGCGCAGCCCTACATATGGCACACCGCGACTAGTCAGTGTTCGCATTTTCCCTCTATATTTACTCAGCTGCTTGTATCGTGATTTAGTGGGATGAACATCCACACATAATACGTTTAGGCATGATTCACATAGTACATCCACCAATTCATTCGAACACTGTTTGATTACATTATTTCTGATTGAAGGCTTTACTGTAGCCAAATATTGCAGCATAGGTAAATGGCATTCCATTTTACGCGATGCCATTTTTCTTAGGTATGTAAACATAGCAGCCATCCTTCGGATGAACAGATGAACATAGTCTGATATTGTCTGGTGTCGTCTGTTTCAAATCTAGGAGTAGATATGAGTGAGGTTCGCGTGCAGCGTCCTTATATGATTCGATCAAATACTTTGTATTGCATGGGTACATCTGATTCGATAAAGAATGAACAGATGGTGCATCATCTGGATTCTTAAACAATACCATGTAGTGACAGTTAACTGATAAGTTACGTTGATTGCGTGACTTGTGAAACAGATTTTGTGCGACAAATATTATGCTACAATTCTCATGGTGAGAACATTTTGTAAATAGGTCAGCCACATTCTCGTCACATTTATTCATCAAATCGTCGAGTACCACCAATGTCCTGCAACTTCTGTCTAGTTCAACATTCATACCCTCTTTAAATTCAACTTCTTTCGCCAAATCGTTATACCCATCTTGCCATGCACTGTAGCAGTACACAATCCTCTGTGGAGTGGGAGTAATAGCTTAGGGATCTCTTATTAGTGCTTTTATCATCTCAGTTTTACCGCACTGCGTTGGTCCACAGACAATCATAGTAAATGGGTGATGTAATGCCATATTGCAGACAAGTGATGCTGCCATTGCGGCGGCACACGCACGTCCACATATGACTACGGAGGTATACGCTCATGCATATATACACCTGTGCAAAAGTTAAGCACCAGCAAAAACAATAGAACGTAGAAACATGATGGTACAACTAGTCTGCCATACTTTTTGTCCCCGCGTTAGCTGACATAATTCCAAGTACGAAATGCACATGCATGCATGACTTCACGCCGCTTGATGTCCGTGCGTGGCGGGAAACAGCACACGTGTTCAGTTATGTAAAAGTCCAGTTTGAGGTGTAGAACATTACATACAGATTTAGGCGACAAGATTAGGAATTTTGTGTTCATGACCGTGGTTTATTTGTACAGAGAGAATTAGCTCTTGATTGTGAACCACTATGGCAAGACGAAGGTTAAGTGATCGTGTGAAATGGCAAATCATAGGCATGCATACCACTGGTATGTCATGCAGAGAGATTGGCAGACAGCTGAACATTAACCATACTGTAATCAGTCGTTTGATTGCAAAACATGGGCAAACTAACAAGGTGAAGGACAGGCCTAGATCTGGAAGACCGAAGAAGACTACTGCCCGTGATGATCGAGCCCTAGTACGCCTTGTTAGGAGATCTCCATTCACCAACAGCAGAGTGCTCAGCCAGCAATGGGAAACGCGCAATAGAGTGTCAATGTCTACCATCACAAGGAGACTGTATGCTGCTGGCATGAAAGCTAGGAGACCTGTCAGACGTCCTCTCCTCACTGCACACCACAAAGAGGAGCGTCTGAGGTGGTGCAACGAAAGAAGACACTGGAACATGAGATCCTGGAGACGGGTACACTGGTCCGATGAAAGTCGGTTCCTGCTTCATGCCACAGATGGTCGAACTCGTGTATGGAGGTCCAGACGCATGGCGTACGACCAACGTAACATCATGGAAGAAGTTCCATTTGGTGGAGGTTCCGTTATGATATGGGGGTGCATCTCATTTGATTGTAAGCTGGGTCTGTTGACTGTACCTGGAACACTAAATGGACAAAGATATCAAGATTCCATACTGGATAGAGTTGTGGTCCCTCATTTTGTAAATCATGCACCTGGAACCCACCCTATATTCATGGATGACAACGCCCGACCACATCGTGCTAGAGCTGTGCATGAATACCTCTGCCAGAATGCCATTGAAACCCTACCATGGCCAGCAAGGAGCCCTGACATGAACCCTATTGAGCATATCTGGGACATTCTGGGAAACATGGTGAGAAGGAGGGATCCTCCTGTGCAGAACCTACAGGAATTAACAGACGCACTCCATCTTGAATGGCAACGAATACCACAATGGCGTATCAGTCGGTTGGTGACCAGCATGAGACGTCGTGTCCAGGCCGTCATCCAGGCACAAGGTGGATATACCCGGTATTAATAATGACAGTCTCAAACTCGTGCACAGATGTTAAACTTCGTTTTCAGACACCATTAATGACAATCTAGCCACGTGTGTCAACTGTAGGGCAATAGTTGTCAGTTGTGTCAACGTAACCATATTCAGGCCTCGTTTTCAAGTTCAAACAAAAACATACATTGTTTCCCCACCATCATAATCAGCATTCCTCTAGTTGCATTATTACCTCTTGCACTAAGATGGATGGGTACATAAATGTTTATGCTATTGCTTTCTTCATAGCACATGAATATACCCTCGCATGTGCGTAAAAATAGGGTGGTGCTTAACTTTTGCACAGGTGTGTATATATATATATATATATATATATATATATATATATATATATATATATATATATATATATATATATATATATACGTATATGATTTTATTTAAAACTATCTGTGTTTAATGCTTAAAACCCAGTTAATTTTAAATAAAACTAAATAAATTAATACGCGCATAGAGAAAATATTAATTATAGTTATGGCGACAACATCTGTTTTTCATATATTACATCCACAATGTACCTATACCATTCCGTCATACACATGCGGTACAGATCAGTACAATATTCATATATATCGTAATGGCAGGCTAGTTGAGCACAATATTCGGCTTCGTCCATTTCTAATAATTCTGCCTCATTATGCAGTTCAAAACTGTCAATTATATTAAGGTCAACAGCAATCCCTAAACAAGAATGTTCACGTTGACTCGGATGATTTACTAGACAACCGTAACAATCTCGGACAACCAACGAATGTATCTTTTCACACAGCATGAATGCGAATAATTTCTGACTAATCTTTTGCACATGATCCATAGGACAATAATGATGTGACTGACACATAGTTTTACAGTGGGGACACAGTTTGACGGTATCGTCATCGACAAGATTTTGTTCATCATCGCTTAAAAACTCATCGAGGTATATAGTGTCCATAGTAAGCGTGGCATGATTAGACATCTCTGCGGAATCACTAGTTGATAGAATGTTATTCATGTTCTCACTTTTTCATTTTCAGACCGTAAAAGCACTGAGGTGTCGGGCTAAACAACACGTCACCGCTCACGTCGGGAGGCACTTAAAAGTTAGGTAATGCTGCCAGCAAATTACTCGCATTCTGTTTCAATAATTCTCACTTGTTATCTTGCAGATAGATATAAACCACAACGTGTGGCACGTGGTTCTGCATCAGAGCAGAAAAAATAGTGTATGTCAATACACGGAAATTCGTCACAGATATAAATGCGAACAGAATTGTCCAAAGAATATGTAAATAGTATGCCTTCTTTTTTGTGTGCACGTTTTACCGCATCTTCAAGATCGGGTGTAATTTGTAACAGCTGTTCAAACGCTACTACGCTGAGATATAAACCACGTTTAGTAGGATAACCATCAGGATGAAACTGCCGTAGATCGATACATCACTTTTCACCAATACATACTCTTCGCGCTTTACACGAATTACCAAGATCACACCAAAATGCAGAGCGATTTAAGTATTTAAAGCAACGATCAGACGACATTGTGGAGATCGAATAAATCATAGCGCGAAACTATGGCATTTATACATCATTAGTAACAATAACGAACAGCCACACACGGTTTGAACGCCATCTGCTGAAAATACCATGCACCCAATGGTGTACAGAGGAACACGTGTGTTACAATGACATACATAGATGCGCTTAATTTGAATGTATGGCGCGAGTTTGTTCGATCAATAACGATCGTATACACGTGGTACGAACACTGTCTTCTACCATCCAATGCACACTTTATGAGCAATAACACGCACGAACAACCTTTAACCATTACACAACTGAGAGACTCAGTACACTAATGTCAATGCGGATTATCGCTGGATGCGCAAAATATTTTGAAAACTATCTGACTCTAAGTTCATGGTGGATGCCAACAACTTTCAGTCATAATATTTTTGCGGTAATATAAGACTTGAAATGCGTGCGATAACTAAGCATAAGTTATGAATGAGAAAAACACCGATTAATGTAGCTTCGCAACAATAATACATGAACCCAATGCACTATGTCTATCCCATATTCGGTTAATAAACCCTTGCTAATTTCAGACATGAGTATAATTCTTCCAGCATCAATTTTGTCATCTCTTAAAGCCACCTGCATGTGCCTCATAAACAATGCACACATCTTATCCTTATCAGCGTTACACGGATTAGCAATATTTGCTATCATAGCGTGAGCAGCTAGTGCGGCTTAGGCGGACATGGATGACACTGACATTGTTTACGTACTGACTGAAAAAAGTGCAATGTTACTATTTATATTATGCTAGTGTAACCATATGGTACTGATGATAAATCTCCCAGTTTCAAAATTCGTTTTTTAAAGACGGGTCTGAAAATCTTACTGCTATTTACTGAAAGAATTCTAAAATGATGAGTGTGCGTGATCTTTGATTGGTAGCTTAATAGTACGCTATTACTATTCATAATTCCACCATCGTTTATAATTTGTTTAATGGATTTTTTTATTGTATCAAAATTAACTTGTTTTGATTGTTCTGTACCCAGTGTTAAACCTTTAACCTTCGTTACCTGTTTAACGATCGATGGATCATCACAACGCTTCATTTCATAACTATAGTTTTTTGGACCGAGTGCGCAAAAACATGTTAATTCGCAATCGGAGGGGATTTCACTCATCCAAGAACCTAGATACCCACTTCATTCTTGAATGGACAGCTCACCTTCCCGGGTACTAAATACCACCGAATCTATATTGTGATAGGCTACGCGGCGTCCGAGTAAGGACAAGACTTCATACAATTTTATTTGGCTATAAGCTGTCACGAAAGATGCAAGAATACAGTTGGTATTTAATGGTGACTGAACGTACTCATCATTGACCGAATAGGAGGCCATTAGAAGACTATCATTCAGGAATGTAATGGCTTTTACTTTTATCATTCAGAAGGGAGAGAAGACCTTTACATGTTGAATCATGCTATTCTTTTTATGATCACGAAGAGAAAATCGTCCCCACAAAATATTCAAACAGGATTTAGCAACATAGCGCAAACCCGGGTTATATGATATTTTGGCGGGGTCAAGCTGTATTCCTTCATGGTTATAATAGTCAGCCACGTAATTCGCCTTTTCACTTTCTCTACCAACACAATCAGGATAACCGCTACTATCCTGTTTAATTTTTAATGACATAACCATTGCGTATAGCTAGCTGTAACTCTGGAGTAGTCCATGTTCCGCATAAACTGCGCTGTTCTTCCGTATGTTCGCATACAGAAGATTGTTCATTTTTTGCGCATTCGGCGCATAGTACAAACATGAGGCGCGAATTTATTCTAGCAGGTAGCACGGGAAAGTATAAATCACGAGGTGGAAGGACTTTGCATTTAATAAGACCAAAGAAGTCATGCGCCGTCTTATCACTCAAGTCATTGCCTCTTAGAACCATATATGAGCCTTCTGGAAAATGACATTGTTTCATCACTGAGGGATACACGCAGTCGAAATATTCGAGCATGGTATGCTCATCCGCTTCCATAAATAAACGAATTGTGGACGTCCGTCCGCCAAATGGCGCTTCACGTGGTGATATTGGGTGGGCTAAGTCCAATTCGGTGATACAATCATTTAGCATGGAGGAATCAGCGACTTGTTTCTTATAAATAAAAATTCAAATAAAGAAATGCGACATTGAAGTGCAGAATATGCTTCTTCATATATCTGATCGCCATATGGTGTATATGTCGTATCACGCTTATCACCGAAGGCAAGCAGACTCATGTCCATGGAATCTACAACCTAAAAACTCGAAAATAATATTTTCAGATACATCAATTCCATCCAAATAATGTCTGCATATTTTCTGTTCACCACCATTTAGTGCATGCGTGATTTGCCGACCCTTGCATTGACGGGCGTATTCCATCCATTCTACACCCAAAACGCTATAAGCACGTTTTGATCTTCGTGAGAAATCAGGTAAAGTCTGTACGTTCTCAGATCGAAGCCATAAAACGTGATAGGCTGCATTACACGCTCCAGCTAGCGTTATCCCTGTCACAAATGGATTTTGGCCATCCATCGATTCAGAAAATAAAGTCTTAAATCTGGACATGGCTAAACGTAAGACAGTTACGTCATCATTACAATATTCGATGAGATTTTTATCAACATCGTAGTGCTCATGTCTAGATATCTGGTAGTTGTACCATCGATCAAATTCAATTAATTTATTCGCATTCATATTTTGTGGACAGAATATCTCCCTCTTGGGAAAGGGTATTACTAAGGTAATATTGAGGCATGTTGAGCTGATGGGGAAATTTCCCCTTACGAACAGGAAAATTAAAAGCATCGCCCACCTTATGTAATGAAAGGGGAACAAAGTTAATGGAATCAATAAACCAAAAAGTACCTACATCAAATGAGAGAACTGAACGATCGCACATGATAATATTTGAAGGTTTAAGATGCAGGTTAGTGGTTTTGCAAATGCATTGAAAGGAGTAAAAGAGAATCATAGGCACGTGCATTGTGAGTGATCACCAAGTAGTCAGAGAAAACATATTTTCTCTAGATTTTTTTACTGTCATGCGCAGCCTTAACACGTGTCAACCAGCTAACTAACTGATCCACTGCGTCTAATCCATGAAAGCAAACATATCCATAATTTGTGCCACAATGACATGTAGAGCAATCGTCTTCAAGCGGTTGCTCAAAGCACGCATCACAACATATGTTGGCAACCACGAGATTGACATTATGCTCAGCTAGAATATTAGTATTGCCACTGTCAATAGGCGATAAATATGTTTCTGTATCTTAAATGATGTATTTTTGAAAATCTTCGTAACTACAAATGTCAGCATTTGCACGCATAGAGCGTGCGTGGGATAATGACAAAATAGGCTCTTCAATTACTTTATGGTAACATGTATGATTTTCAGTAATGACTTTTCTTTACACGCGTGACATTTTGTCATACCGCATACATGTTCATCGTCAACTTTACGTATGCGACTGAAACAGTGGGGACATGCCTTCACCATTTCGCAGGTCCCATTAGAGAGGTGGTTCGCCATGCATTGTTGGCTATTAAACTTACGATGACAATCAGTACACATTATTTTATGCATAGCGTCTGTAGAAGTACAAGATCCTTTATCAGAATAAGGTGTCTGACAACTACGACAGCGTGCAGCGCATGAGTGATCATGGGCGTATGACGCATTACACCGCGTACAGTAATTACATAACATAAGAAATGCGGCCATAGACGTGATTAAGGATATATGATTATCATGTTCTGAATGCATAAGATTTGTGCATGGTAAACTCGGGGAAGCACTACCGAATAGGCGTTCATGCGTTGACTCTGAGTAGACTTGAATAGAAAATCGATTGCGAAAATGTTCCTGAAATTTGTTCCAATCAGTACTATTAATTTTGCGTTCAGGAATACTACAAGCTGTATGACATTCACGTGCCATATGCGTCAAATATGTTTTATTACGTATCAAATTTTGCCATTCACGTGTAGAGATTAATTTGTTCATTTTCTCAATAAATTTTATTCCTAAAAAATATTCCTGCCGCGAAACAGAATGTATATTCGGCGCATGCGGGTATAATACATTTTTTAATACGCATGTACACATCTAAATCAGATGAATGTAAATTAAATAAATTTAATTGTCTAGAATCAATCGCGCCTAGGAGAGTAGCATTTTGCCCACCTGATTTGTAGTCCTGTACACGAAAAACGTGAAATTCAAAACCCTCTGATAACCTACAATCAGTATTTGACTGAATGACTTTTTCCACTGATTCTAAAATTATGTCGGGCGTAATTTCATTCCATAGCCTAAAATCCATCGCTATCGTCATTTCCAAAGAAGGGTGAATCAACTCGATTCTCACGTGATCATTCGGCTGAACATTGCTATATTCACTATACATATCGAGCAAAGATTGAAAGACGCCTGACACGAACTCAGAATGAGAAAGTGGTGTATCGGCTATAGGATAACTTTTAAAAGATACATTATATTCAGTACCTTCGAGATGAAACTTTCTACTACAGTATTTGCGAACAGTCTCCACAGATATATAGTCGGTATAATCAAATACCGACCCTCCGATTTGAGCGTGCTCACGGCGAACGCATTGCAAATAACAATTAAGTAGATCATCTGTAAGCACTATATTCTCTGATATACATCGACTGATTTCATCAGTGATGAGACTAATTTCATCTGTCAAATGATTTGCACGCATGCCAATAAGAGTTTGATGAGTAGGAACATCGATGCGATATGCGGAATCATTAGGATGGCATGCTAAATCCAGTGATAAGTCATTAGCAGAAGGCGCAATACAGTCTGGAACTGGTGCATCGTCACATAAATTTAGGATGGTATGATTAGGGAGGCATGACAAATCCGGAGATATGTCATTAGCAGAAGGCGTAATACATACAGGAACTGGTGCGTTATCAAATAAATTTAGGACAGAATCATTAGGAAGGCATGCTAAATCCAGAGCTAGGTAATTAGATGAAGGCACAAGAAAGTCAAGAAGGGATGCGTCGTCAAATAAATTTACATCGTAATCATTAAGAAGGCATTCTAAATCCTGAGATAGGGCATTAGCAAAAGGCACAACGTCAATTAAATTTAGATTGTGTCCATCACATACATCGGTCGAATAATTAGGATCTATTACGTCACATTCGTTATGAGGATAATTGAAAAATGATGATGGTACGGTACTCAGACCAGGAATAGATAGTTCAGTTCTAGTATGATTGGTTTGATCTTCGGTGGAAGCAGGTTGTGCAGGTATGGTTACGTCATAATCATATAAATCATCCAAATAATTGAAAACATCAGCATCGGTATTCATAATGGACTGATCAGGAATGACTTCGCAGTAATCAGGAACAGAGTTGGCATCACTATCATTAACATCACCTAATGCAATGTCATTATGTTCATCAGATACATGCAGAATTGAAAAGTCGGGTCCATTTAACATAGAACCCATTATATAAACGGTTATCATCAGGTGAATAGGGTAGATCCATGTTTAATCTTGCCGCATCAGAGTCATGCATCTGCTGCAATATCACATTAACTGCCTTTTCACATTCTTTAATATCGGCGCTTAAATTATCTGCCATTTTGTTATGTCTTTAACACACACTTAATATTTTTTTAAATTATTCTCTTAAAATCTACACTCAATACGTTTCTTTAAAAAAGAACAAATAGCGAACTAGACAGACGCGCTCTGCTTAAATACGTGCGGAGAACAGCGCCAGGCAGAGACCAGCCGCCATAGCATTCCTCCTCAGCCTCCTCCTACGACCTCCGTTATCAGACCACCTCTTAAACTCAATTTTTTACATCCTATTATCAGTCCTCCTCTTAAACTCTATTATTTTTACCTTACATACCACGGTACCATGGAGGGGGGCATGCCGCCGCTATGTTAAAACGTAAAATACCCAACTTTTAAGGATTAACATTTTCAGGACATACTACGGGGTTTTACCATGAATATTGATTCTCAAGTATGGGAATATGTTTGCAATTGTTCTCTAATCTCTCAAGTGTGTGCGGCTGTACGCCATTGTTCTCTAAAATCTCTCAAACTGAGGGTGCTGTACGCCATTGTCCTCTAAACACTTTTCCTTTGATGTGCGTATGTTTGCCGTTGTTCTCCATACAATCCCATTGTTCTTAAAGAGCCCCTGCAGTGGAGAACAATAGCGTACAGAACCTTCCATTACTACTCTCCTTTAGTCGCTTTTTCGTTCGTAGTCATGGTAGTGGGCCCAGATTACGTTTGTTGAGACATGATCGCAAACTATCCACCACCTTTGTTTTATGGTCTGATAGTTGCTGACCCCCACGTATGAAAGGTAACTCTAATACATTTTGAGATGTATTATCTGAATGCGAAGAGCATGCCTAAACATTGACCATCGCTGGCGCATTACCATCACCAACATCGAAACTGCATTGGACAGTTTGTAAAGTGCTAAGTTCAAGATTAAACTGTGTGGTCAGCATAATTCTCGCATATGTCGTAAGTGGTTGCGAAGGCAAGCATCTGCTCCGCTCAACAGGAGCTCTGGAGCCAGGGTTGATAGCCATGTCCCGGTGCACGAAATACCAGTAAATACTACCACCGGAAATTCTAAAAAAAACCCTGGAAATACTGGGAAATACCGGCAAATAATCCAATTGAGGTGTGAAATACTCATCAGAAATTGTAAATTTTGAACTAAATATCCTAGATATATTAATCATAGGGGCTAATAAAGAAGCCCATATATAAAAGAGGTTAACGTACGATCAAATAAGCAACATTGACACATCTATAGCCATGTAAATTCTACAAAGCCGCTACTGTCTGGAGCCGCGCGGCTGTCACAGTACATTGTATGTCGTTATTGAGGCAGATACAGCACCATATATGTGCATCTAGACTTTCATGGACATTTTCACGCTGCGAATCCACAACTACCATAATGACTGGAAAGCATGGTTTCACACAACAATTTGCAATGTTGTAGATGAGGGAGCTCAAATACTGCTCATTCTCCACTCCCCTTCGCATTGGAGTAATGAACCTTTCCAGTATTAGCTACGCCTTGCCCACCTTTAGCTAAGCTCCACTCACACTTCGCCGTGTTGGGATTGATCGATCCCCGAATGCCCTGACTACCAATTTCCTGAAAACTATACAGATAAGTTGTTGAATATTTTGCAAATAATTTGACTGGGAGCAGCAACACCGCCCAGTCAAATTAGTTTCAAAATATACAACAGGATATTTATTAATTAGTAAAGACATACAATTCTTGCAACAACGCATAGTCCGTCTTCAACTATGCGTTCGTGACGTACTTATCTACGTCATTCATGATGCAATAATGACGTCATTGATTGTGATGCCATTCTATACGTCACGTAGTTGATCATGACGTCATATGATGAATGGATACAGTGGAAAGGCCCATTATTCATCACATTTGTGTGGCCAATAGCTCTAGACCGGCTGATTATTTTAAAACTAGTTTGACTGAAGGTTGTTGATGGCTTAGCCACCAATAACCTTCAATCAAATTGCTTTGAAAAAATTTTCAGCATATCCAGAGTTAAACCCCATGGGAAATGTAGTCTGCAGAACTTCAACAAGCCGACAGTTAAATGATGTCAGTAAATTAACTAATGCAGCTACCTTTGAACACCGATGGCTAAATACTAAAGATTATTTCTAATACAGAACCTATTTTGTTGAATATTTTGCATATATTTGGGCGGAGCTTTGCTTGGAATGGGAGGGGCATAACTAGAAATCGATCGCTCTATTAAGCGGCAGCAGCAGGTACATCCTCTCATCAAGTTAGCGTTAAATCGCTAACAGCGTACCTGTATGATTGTCATGATTGAAGGAATACATTTTATCTGGATCAATCATATGACGTTATAATCAACTACTGTAGGCAGCAAGAGCACTCAGTCAAATTAGTTCAAAATATTGAACAGCTTACCTGTATAGTTTTCTGGGAATTTTGATTCGGGGAGTGCATGGATCAATTACAATTAATTACAATTGCAATTAAGTTTATTCTCATGAAAACACTACAGTGTTATAGAGAAGCTATGTACAATATGTCTAATAAATAATTAACAATATATTCTAAGTATCGTTATTAAAATTGCTATGATCATATTTCTCGTCATTGTAGCCGTATTGTGATCACCAATATTAGCATCTTTTAAAAATCATTTTATTGTTTCTAGGCTGCTGGGAGTGTTTCTACAGGTTCATTTGATAGTAATCTTCTAGTGTTCTGGTTACGCAGCGTGGATAGCAGCAACATTCTGCCAGTCAAGCCAGTCACTAGTGGACGTCATGGCGTCTATGAGAGGCAATCCCATAAACGTCATAATTTTAGACTTACATCCTGACTTAGCCCATCCACGACCCACGTCCGATAGCCGCAGGCAATTCATGCTGAAAATCGCTTGCTTTTTGTATGGCATGCGCTATGCGACAAAGAGCAATGACGCCAGCAAGAACCATTAGCAACCCTCAAGCGAGAATGATGGATATGTCCAGTCTGGATGTTCGAATTTTGTTGCCAGGGCTGGCGGTCCTCCAAGGTGTACTCAGGGGATTTCTGTCACTAGTCCTGGAGGACCTCCTACTCTCATCCAGGGCTGGATGCCATTACTATGGGCCGGAATGCCTGTAGTGGATGGTAGTAGTAGTAGTAGTAGTAGTAGTAGTAGTAGTAGTAGTAGTAGTAGTAGTAGTAGTAGTAGTAGTAGTAGTAGTGGCAGTAGTATTTGTGGTAGCGGCTGCAGCCACAGCTTCTGTGTAAATGAAGTGTTTCCTCATGTTATCTTTAACCACTTAAGAACTAAATTGATGAAAATTTCAAAATATTTGCTTATTGAATGGCCATTTACACGCCTAGACAAGAGTACTTCTGAAAACTCACCACTGGAATGACTGGCTCGGTTATCAGATCAGACATTCCAGTATTACCAGTAGTAAATCTTCACCAGCCCTCTCCCGACCTACAAACGGGCATTCCTTAAGGCCAATGCATAGGCCGGTTTTGGTCAGATTCGTACATAAAGGGTTAAGTAGTCCATGTTTCATGCCAGTTACTTGGGTATATACGAAGATGCATGCTTCATTGGTTTGGCGTTTACGGTACACTTAGGTTGTACCCATGTCTGCAGTCCCATACATTAAGTATTGAGGGCACTCGCTGTGCATGAGTCGGGGAGTTCTAGGAGGTAATGGGTGCTCGTATCATAGGCTCTTCTCACCTTGCATAGCAAGTTCTAGCAGGTGGCCCCTCGTGCGCAGACCTCACGCAGCATCACCCGTTGGTGTTCATAGGTTTTTTTCTGAATCGTTGCATAATGGCGTCCACAAATCTACACAGTGATATTAGTTTTTTCTGTTTCTGACTGTTGAATAGCTGATTCATCTTAAGTGTGTTTGGGCGTACTCTGAAGTATTTGTCAAGGTTAAGTTTCCTCTCATTGCTTAAGTCTGGACTATCAAACAGGTAATGGAACTCGTCACCCAGACTGTTTTCCTGGCATATTGTACGGAGTCGTGCATGCCTCGGCAGGATCCCGTCACTTCTTCCCTGTTCTATCGGTAATTTATGGTTACTAGTTCCAAATTTACACAGTATATTCCATATTGTTACCAGGGGAAAGAGGTAAGATACTGTTCTAGTCTTTGAAAATTCTATATGAAATGCATATGCTACTCTCGAAAATTCCCCCCCTCCAGGTTTGAAGATACTGGTCACAAAGTCGTTGCTTTATGGTAGCATTTAGCCATTCTATATTGCAAGGGGGTTGGCTTAGCCAACAGCATCTAGTGTTTTTTTAATATGTAGAATCCAATGCCATCTGAACTCCTTTTCTTTATATAGGTGGAGAAGTAATTTGTATAACATGACACAAAGTTTGGATGCTTTGCCGTTAACCAGTTTTCCCCAGAAGCAGACCATCTTTATATTTATCTTTAAGCGAGTGGATATTGTCCAAGCTCACCATAGATCATCACTGAATGTGTTGTGTTTTTAGCGCTAGAATTATTTTACAGAATCGTTTATGTAATTTTTCTGCCATGTCCACATTTTCGACTCGACATATTTCACATCGATATAGTAGAATTGACAGCATCATTGTTTCGAAAAGATCTAATTGGACATCAATGGGTAGATGAAGTGATCTTGCTCTTGATAATAAGCCGAACATGGCTCAACTGGCTTTGGTATGCGGGTGTTTAAATAGCTCTAGAGAATCGCCCGGTGTATGTAAATTTAATTCCTAAATAGCAATAGTCTTCTACAATCTCCACTTTTTCGTCGCCTAGTTTAAAGATGGGCAGCTTTCTGACTTTGCCTCGAGAGAAGACTATGGCTTTTGTTTTGGATACATTTACATATAATTCCCATGTTTGGCAGTACTCATTTAATGTGTTTAGTGCTTGTGGGGACTCTGCCATTATTATCGTATCGACAGCGTATAAAAGAATAAATAGTTTTAAAAACAGTTGCAAGTTATCATCTAAAATCACGTGTTCAACGGCGTGTTTAATTTCAGAGAGGCCGTCGTACTATGTCGAGATCGTTTGTTCAAGGCCGTTTAGAAATAGTGCGAATAGTAAAGGGGATAGATTCTCCCCCTGTCAGATGCCAATATTGCATTTGAAAAATTCAGAGACGGAGTCATTTGCTAAACTCTTAACGCAAGATTTGGCCTCTTTATATAAGTTAAAAATTAATAAAAGGATTTGATCATTTGTGGGATTTAACAGTAATTTCGTCCACAGGTACGTTATATTTATTGAATAAAATGCTTTCTTGTAGTCCACGAAAGTGCAGTTTGGTCTTTTATGCTTTGATAAGTATATATCTATTAAGGCTTTTAGGGCAAAAATGTGGTCCACTTCCCTTCAGCATAGGGTACTTATTCAGCATTAGGCTGTGACCTAATGTAAAGTGTCCTAGAGTGCGTCCATCTTCCCACACTGATCAGTCACATGATGCTAGCTACGCTCGTTGCCGGGCCTAATAAAGTGTGAAAGGGGCGTGGCTTATGGTCTGAGAGGTGTCATGTACCCATCCATCTTAGTGCAAGAGGTAATAATGCAACTAGAGGAATGCTGATTATGATGGTGGGGAAACACTGTATGTTTTTGTTTGAACTTGAAAACGAGGCCTGAATATGGTTACGTTGACACAACTGACAACTATTGCCCTACAGTTGACACACGTGGCTAGATTGTCATTAATGGTGTCTGAAAACGAAGTTTAACATCTGTGCACGAGTTTGAGACTGTCATTATTAATACCGGGTATATCCACCTTGTGCCTGGATGACGCCTGGACACGACGTCTCATGCTGGTCACCAACCGACTGATACGCCATTGTGGTATTCGTTGCCATTCAAGATGGAGTGCGTCTGTTAATTCCTGTAGGTTCTGCACAGGAGGATCCCTCCTTCTCACCATGTTTCCCAGAATGTCCCAGATATGCTCAATAGGGTTCATGTCAGGGCTCCTTGCTGGCCATGGTAGGGTTTCGATGGCATTCTGGCGGAGGTATTCATGCACAGCTCTAGCACGATGTGGTCGGGCGTTGTCATCCATGAATATAGGGTGGGTTCCAGGTGCATGATTTACAAAATGAGGGACCACAACTCTATCCAGTATGGAATCTTGATATCTTTGTCCATTTAGTGTTCCAGGTACAGTCAACAGATCCAGCTTACAATCAAATGAGATGCACCCCCATATCATAACGGAACCTCCACCAAATGGAACTTCTTCCCTGATGTTACGTTGGTCGTAGGCCGTGCGTCTGGACCTCCATACACGAGTTCGACCATCTGTGGCATGAAGCAGGAACCGACTTTCATCGGACCAGTGTACCCGTCTCCAGGATCTCATGTTCCAGTGTCTTCTTTCGTTGCACCACATGAGACGCTCCTCTTTGTGGTGTGCAGTGAGGAGAGGACGTCTGACAGGTATCCTAGCTTTCATGCCAGCAGCATACAGTCTCCTTTTGACGGTAGACATTGACACTCTATTGCGCGTTTCCCATTGCTGGCTGAGCACTCTGCTGTTGGTGAATGGAGATCTCCTAACAAGGCGTACTAGGGCTCGATCATCACGGGCAGTAGTCTTCTTCGGTCTTCCAGATCTAGGCCTGTCCCTCACCTCGTTAGTTTGCCCATGTTTTGCAATCAAACGACTGATTACAGTATGGTTAATGTTCAGCTGTCTGCCAATCTCTCTGCATGACATACCAGTGGTATGCATGCCTATGATTTGCCATTTCACACGATCACTTAACCTTCGTCTTGCCATAGCGGTTCACAATCAAGAGCTAATTCTCTCTGTACAAATAAACCACGGTCATGAACACAAAATTCCTAATCTTGTCGCCTAAATCTGTATGTAATGTTCTACACCTCAAACTGGACTTTTACATAACTGAACACGTGTGCTGTTTCCCGCCACGCACGGACATCAAGTGGCGTGGAGTCATACATGAATGTGCATTTCGTACTTGGAATTATGTCAGCTAACGCGGGGACAAAAAGTATGGCAGCCTAGTTGTACCATCATGTTTCTACGTTCTATTGTTTTTGCTGGTGCTTAACTTTTGCACAGGTGTATATATACATTGATTACAGGAATCAATCAAAGGCAATGCCTATAAGGCGATGAACACTTTGCATATATAACGTACAGACATCACATTATCAAAGGCAACACAGCAAACTCTACACATAACATAGACAATAAAAAGGAAAAAAAAGAGAGAATAATTATAAGGGTGGTTATGTTGTAGCATCCACTTCCATTGTGTGAATTTTTATTTATTTTTAATTTTTAAGTGAGTTGACAGATTATTTATAAATTCGTGTATGTCCTTGGCATGTGTGGGTTGGGAGCTGTGGTGGGGGTGGTGGGGGATGTTGGGGAGCGTATCCTTATGTGTCCGGAGCCGCATCTCAAACACTACTGATCCAATTAGCCTAAAATCCCAACACAAGAGGTTGTTGCGGTTTAGAACAGTAACATAATTTTAGGATCTGCATCCTGTATTATTCCAGGTTATGCTGTTAATTCAATATAAGATCTGTTACTGTGATGACTAGATACTGTATGCATTCTGGAAGCCATGGTAGGTCATTTAGATCATGTAGCCCTCATCATGCTGCCAGTAGCGCATTGAGAGCTGATCTATTAGCTTTGCATTTTCATATTTTTAATTACTTTTTTGCATGACATCTGATTTATGATTTGTGTGAGAATGTCTGCAGGAGGACTGTTCCATAGTTTGATGGCTAGTGTGGAGAATTTGTTTCTTGATGTTTATGTTCGGCAGTAGTTTGTATGGAGATTGTGACATGATCTGGTATTATATGAGTGTATTTCAGTGTTATGTCTGATACGTGTTGACAGTGGAGTTGGTAAGTTATCAGTGTGGAAGTCTCTCAGGATAGAATATAATTGCAATTTTCCAATGTCTAAGTTTTAGTAGCTGTTCTGTTTTGAAGATATTCTGGCTCACTGTTGTTGAAGTGAATAGTTTAATAACTTTCTTTTGAAGTCCTTCCAGATTTTTAAATTTAGATTGTTATGTGTTAGTCCAGATTGTATTGCAGTAGGTGATATATGGAAGTACTAATGTGCTATAGAGTGATTTTAATATGTTATTTGGTAGATAAGGTCTACAACGACGCACAGCACCTATACTTTTCGCTACCTTGGAAGTGATAATTGCAATGTGCTTCCCCCAAGTGAGCCCTTTATCCAGATGCATGCCTAAAAACGTAAGAGATTGTGCTTCTTCTATAGTTTGACCATCTATGTGAATTCTTGGGAGTGTTTTTTTCAATTTGTCTGCATTTGTGAATAACATATAGTTAGTTTTACTGACATTTAAAGATAATTTATTCAGTTTGAACCACTGTATTACTTTTTCCATTTCATAATTTGCAGTTTTGTACAGGGCACGTGCCACCTGAATGTCAATCAGCATGGCCGCTTATCTCGTCGCCCTAGTTTCGGTACACTGTGTTCAGACATGTTCACCAGTGCCAACTGTAGGCCTAATGACCTGTGAAACGGGACGTGATCTAAGGTCTTGGGCGTGTCAGGTCACGTGGCGCCTGCATGGAAATAGTTCTTGCCACTTATCTCATCGCCCTAGCTTAGATCAACTTATACTAGTACATCAGCTGTTGTATTATAAGTCTAATGCCCCCACGATTCATCTGGGTCACCTCCCATGGCCATATATGGTCACGTTGGCGTGGCCTATTATGCAAATGAGAAGGCATCATCACCATTTCGCCTAATCAGCGCAGCCGCTTATGCCATCACCCTTCCACTCTTACCTCTGTACTGACTGTCCCTGACTCAGTATTGTGTTGTACGATAATCTTAAGTGTTGACGCGCCAATGACATCGAGGTCAAGCGACATGAGGGTAGCAAATTCTAGTTTTGGAATGATTGTCAAGCTCGGAAGACCAACTGTTGAATCAGGAAGCCATGCAGCATTTGAACCGAGTAGTGACTGAGATGAGTCTGTGCCACCCACACCAGCTGACCCGAATATGTAGGCAATGGGATTGTAGTAGTTGAAGAACTCTTCTGTCCGGAGACATTCTAGTTTAATAAGAAAAATGTAATACATATTTAGGGCCGGCTGTATTACTGTGGAGGACCATAGGAAGTAATTGGGGGCCCTGGGATGAGGTATTCCCCACCCATAGACGGGTGGTCAAGGGTTCATAGCCAGAGGAAAATTGAAAATGAAATGCTCTGGGAAGCCATGTAATGGCTTCTCAGAGCAACTAATTTTCAATTCTTACAGGAGGAGTATCAAAGGACTACCCGTCTGTAAAAGGGTGACACACGTTCATTTCAGGCATTTTGAGATATAAATAACATCCTTATTTTGTTTCGACTGTTGCCATTAATTTTCAATAAAACTTGGACAGAAAAATAACAATCAACTTATCACAATAATTCTCACTTATTACTCCTCATTACGCATTATAAGTTTGTCTTCACAGCACAACACGACTTCTAGGTGGCGGCCTTCATAGAAAGTGCAAATTAGATTTTGGTGGAGGCCCCTGGACAAGTGCCCCACCTGCACAGCCCTAAATCTGGCCCTGAATTAAACATGACCTATTGAAGCGATACCACATTTGATGATTATTTGGACAATAGCTTGATCATTAACCCATTGTTATACGTTCGTAAGCTTGTATCAGACAATTTGAATCAACATATTTGTAAATACAAAACTGTGGGGCCTGGTGTTCCGCATAATGTAAATTTTGTTGATCATTAGAAAAGTTAGAATTTCTAACATGTCCTCAAAAGAGAATTTGCTTTTAGCGATTGCTGGGTCAATGAGTTTTATGTTTGGTGCCCAGTCAGTTATTTCAATGAATGGTGAAATATTACTGTTAGAGTTATGAAACGGTCTCCTAATTTAACACAGTGATTAAATTCAGATGTTTTCATAGGGCCATTATCTAGAAGAGCATCCAATCAATCAGCTAGAATTTAATTTTTACCTTTTTCATTTTTCGAACCGATCGGGGTTCGAACCCAGGCAGTTCTGCGAGACCATTACTCTAATGATTGGGAGTCGTGCACTCTACCATCAGTCCCCCAACCCAGACAGGCTTTCAACTACCCATCTCACAAGTACACAGATTGACTGGAACTGATGGTGTACATTCCAGATCCTTTTACCTCTATGATCATTCGTTCTATATCACCAGACACCGGCATGTAAGTAGTTTTATTAATGCCAAGCATTATTTCTATGAAGCACGCCATACCATAGGAAATAGTTCTGTCAATCAATCATCTGGCATGTAATTTTTACCTTTATCAGTGTTCGAGGATTCAAACGCAGACAATTATGCCAGGCCATCTCTCTAGCATTTGGTAGGCGGGTAGTCATCCACTAGCCCAAGCCCACCATCCAGAGGACAAACGTCCTCTTTCACCGGGCTAGCTTTCAACTACCCATCTCAAAATCATATATATATATATATATATATATATATATATATATATATATATATATATATATATATATATATATATATATATATATATGCACGTTTTGTAAGTAGGCAGACACGTTGCTCTCTTAAACAACTGCTCTAGCTCATATGCATCAGTGTGTGTGTTTGTGTAAGTGCAAATAAGACATGCATTCATAAAATGCTGAAGATTATTGCTACAATCGTACTAAAGATTTGCCAATGATACCTGGCTGTGTGGTTGTTGTTGGAAGCGTCGTGGTTGAAATCGTGGTTGAAATCGTGCTTGTAACTGAAATAATATAAAACAGCTTGTATCAAGAATGGGAAATTGTTAACCCTTTACCATTAGAGCTGACCCAAAATGGTTTTTACAGTGGTCTTGATAAATTCCCATCTACAGACTAAGAGCAGAGTATTTTTTTTAATTTACCACTGGAATGATTGGCTGGATAACCGAGCCAGCAATTCCAGTGAAAGATTTTCAAAAGTAATTTTCTTCTCGTCTACAAATTGATATTATCGTTGAGAAAATTGAAATTTTCTTGAAGAAATTCGTGGGTTAAGGTGGTAAATCTGTATTATAGTCTATGCTTGCTATGTGATGGCAAACATCTGGGTTCTACGTGTTTTGTAACCATTTACCTCCTGAAATGCAAATGCCTCAGTTTCCTGACATACATAGGAAAGCTGTTGAATAATTTGAGCTTACATTGACTGGAAGCATTTGCTGACATAGACACAGATAAATGTCAAATTTAGGTTCAAAATATCCAAAAGAATATTTGTTGCATCTTACGAAGTGTTCTTTCTGATCTGTAATGGCTAAGCAATGGAAGAATGCAGTTTTAGCCACACCCTGCCGATCGTTAGTTAAGCTCCACCCACACTTCGCTAGTGTTGAGATTGCTCGATCGATCCCTGAACCCCATGACACTGAACTTACAGAAAACTATACAGGTAAGCTGTTCAATAATTTGAAACTAATTTGACTTGGTGGCGTTGCTGCCATAGGGCCATAGGCAGCAACAGTGTCCAGTCAAATTTGTTTCAAAATATTGAGCAGCATGGTTATTATAAAAGGCAACCAATTCATACAATATTGCTTAGTCCGTCAAGCGTTCGTGATAAACTTAGTTAAGTCATTCATGACCTAATTTGTTTTCGACGTCATCAGACCCGTAAACTAGTTGATTATGACGTCATATGACTGATGGATAAACTGAATCCTCCATTGCTAAATTAAAAGCCCCGTTGGTGGTCAATGTTAACGAAATAAACACACGATTATGACGTAATAAATGTAAAATACTACACTTCTAGGTCTATTACATGTGCATGACATCAGCCGTCATCATCATCATCATCATCATCATCATCATCATCATCATCATCATCATATTCGACTTTTAGGCCTCTAGTAGGCTTATTTACACAAGCGAGAGAGAGAGAGAGAGAGAGAGAGAGAGAGAGAGAGAGAGAGAGAGACAGAGAGAGAGAGAGAGAGAGAGAGAGAGAGAGAGAGAGGGAGTGAGGGGGGTAGGGAGGGGGGAGGGAGGGAGGGAGGGAGGGAGAGAGAGAGCGAGCGAGCGAGCGAGCGAGCGAGAGAGAGAGAGAGAGAGAGAGAGAGAGAGAGAGAGAGAGAGAGAGAGAGAGCGAGAGATAGTCCCAATGTCAGTATATAGGAAGCCGAGGTGAATAAAACAAGCATAGTGCTTTTTGTTTCCACGAATATTGTTAATGCCAGCTGTATTATCAGTGTCTCATTATCATAGCAGTCCCATTATTAAATAGTAAAATCATATAATTCGTTCTACAATGCTTAGTCCGTCTTCAATTATGCGTTTGTGACGTACTAATCTACGTCATTCATGACGTCATTGATTATGACGTCATCAAACGTCATATAGTTGATTATGACGTGATATGATGGACGGATAAACTGGAAAGATCCATTGTTGTTTTCTTTAAAGCATATATTGATTGACGTTATTATTATATTCATTACCGGAATAGTAATCATCTGATTTTGTGCACATACGTTTTTGTACTAAGATTACAAATCAGCCATTTAATGGATGAATACACTTTTTGATACGCCGCACCCATTTCTACCTAAGCCCCGCCACGCTTTGTTCTTGTTGGGATCGATCGGACCTTGAATTGCCAGAATCGCAATAGCAAGGTTCTGTTTGATGATAATAATATACAGATAAACTGTTGAACATTTTGAAACTAGTTTGACCAGGCAGCACCCACCGAAATTGGTTTCAAAATCCTCCACAGAATGTTTATTAAATAGTAAATCAATCACAGACATTTAATTCATTTACTTGACGGACTATTCCAGCTTCAACATGCCGTATTTCTGTCAATTATGATTGTGACGTCAGTCTACATGTGATGTAATTGATTATGACGTCATATACTTAATTGCCAGACAACAGATCAGATTCATCCATTGTATGTATGACTACTGTATTCTGCGGCTGTAGTAGTAGAAACATCCTACAGCTGCAATCAGTCCTTCTTTGCTTTTGCCCACTGTGTCTTGTCCTCAGCCAAAATCCTTAGCTTCCTCAGGTCCATTCTTGACTTGAGTGTACCTAATCCTGCTTTCTTGAGGTCACCTTGTAGCACGCTTAGCAGATTTATGCAATGATGTCCTCTCCTGGCTCTGTATTTGCTGGCTCCGAGTATGGCGAGTTCCAAGGCTCTCTGTGCTGGTGTGTCTTCTGGCATCCTTAGCACGTGGCCAAACATGGACCATCTTTGCTGTGCGACTTTTACAGACAGCGGCGACGTATTACACATCTTGTATAGTGCATCATTGAAAATTATGCTCTCTGGCCATCGGTGTCCAGTGATGGTGCGTAGGTGTTTGCTGTGGCAGGCGTCAAGTTTGTCTAGAGCTGCCTTTGGAGCTGCCCAGCAGCAGTATGAAACGGCCTCCTAATTTAACACAGTGACTAAATTCAGATGTTTTCATAGGGCCATTATCTAGAAGAGCATCCAAACCTTTTTTCCTTGGGTATTGTGGCAAATTTAAACTGAAATTAAGTAGTGACTGCTCTGCATGTAGTTTTATTATTGTCAAGCAATAGTTGTATGAACACTGCCACTGATGACGCACTGGCAATAGGATATAGCTCAATCAATCAGCTAGAATTTAATTTTTACCTTTTTCATTTTCGAACCGATCGGGGTTCGAACCCAGGCAGTTCTGCGAGACCATTACTCTAATGCTTGGGGGTCGTGCACTCTACCATCAGTCCCACCACCACCGAGACAGGCTTTCAACTACCCATCTCACAAGTACACAAATTGACTGGAACTGATGGTGTACATTCCAGATTCTTTTACCTCTATGATCATTCGTTCTATATCACCAGACACTGGCATGTAAGTAGTTTTATTAATGCCAAGCATTATTTCTATGAAGCACGCCATACCATAGGAAATAGTTCTGTCAATCAATCATCTGGCATGTAATTTTTACCTTTATCAGTGTTCGAGGATTCAAACGCAGACAATTATGCCAGGCCATCTCTCTAGCATTTGGTAGGCGGGTAGTCATCCACTAGCCCAAGCCCACAATCCAGAGGACAAACGTCCTCTTTCACCGGGCTAGCTTTCAACTACTCATCTCAAAATCATATATATATATATATATATATATATATATATATATATATATATATATATATATATATATATATATAATATATATATATATATATATATATATATATATATATATATATATATATATATATATATATATATATATATATATATATATATATATGCACATTTTGTAAGTAGGCAGACACGTTGCTCTCTTAAACAACTGCTCTAGCTCATATGCATCAGTGTGTGTGTTTGTGTAAGTGCAAACAAAACATGCATTCGTAAAATGCTGAAGATTATTGCTACAATCGTACTAAAGATTTGCCAATGATACCTGGCTGTGTGGTTGTTGTTGGAAGCGTCGTGGTTGAAATCGTGGTTGAAATCGTGCTTGTAACTGAAATAATATAAAACAGCTTGTATCAAGAATGGGAAATTGTTAACCCTTTACCATTAGAGCTGACCAAAAATGGTTTTTACAGTGGTCTTGATAAATTCCCATTTACAGACTAAGAGCAGAGTATTTTTTTTAATTTACCAATGGTATGATTGGCTGGATTACCGAGCCAGCAATTCCAGTGAAAGATTTTCAAAAGTAATTTTCTTCTCATCTACAAATTGATATTATCTATGAGAAAATTGAAATTTTCTTGAAGAAATTCGAGGGTTAAAGTGGTAAATCTGTATTATAGTCTATGCTTGCTATTTGATGGCAAACATCCGGGTTCTACGTGTTTTGTAACCATTTACCTCCTGAAATGCAAATGCCTCAGTTTCCGGACATACATAGGATAGCTGTTGAATAATTTGAACTTACATTGACTGGAAACATTTGCTGACATAGACAGAGATAAATGTCAAATTTAGGTTCAAAATATCCAACAGAATATTCGTTGCATCTTACGAGGTGTTGTTTCTGATCTGTAATGGCTAAGCAATGGAAGAATGCAGTTTTAGCTATACCCTGCCGATCGTTAGTTAAGCTCCACCCACACTTCGCTAGTGTTGAGATTGATCGATCGATCCCTGAACCCCATGACACTGAACTTGCAGAAAACTATACAGGTAAGCTGTTCAATAATTTGAAACTAATTTGACTTGGTGGCGTTGCTGCCATAGGGCCATAGGCAGCAACAGTGTCCAGTCAAATTTGTTTCAAAATATTCAACAGCATGCTTATTATAAAAGGCAACCAATTCATACAATAATGCTTAGTCCGTCAAGCGTTCGTGATAAACTTAGTTAAGTCATCCATGACCTAATTTGTTTATAACATCATCGACCCGTCACCTAATTGATTATGACGTCATATGACTGATGGATAAATGAATCATCCATTGTTAAATTAATAGCCCCGTTGTTGGTCAATGTTAACGCAATAAACACACGATTATGACGTAATAAATGTGAAATACTACACTTCTAGGTCTATTACATGTGTATGACGTCAGACTTAGAATACCTATTGTGATCATCATCATCATCATCATCATCATCATCATCATCATAAAAATCATCATCATCATATTCGACTTTTAGGCCTATGTAGGTCTTTTGTTGTCGGTCTATACCAGGCTTATTTACACAAGAGAGAGAGAGAGAGAGAGAGAGAGAGAGGGAGGGGAGGGGGAGGGAGGGAGGGAGGGAGGGGGAGGGAGGGAGGGAGAGAGATAGGGATAGGACCAATGTCAGTATATAGGAAGTCGAGGTGAATAAAACAAGCATAGTGCTTTTTGTTTCCACGAATATTGTTAATGCCAGCTGTATTATCACAGTGTCTCATTATCATAACAGTCCCATTATTAAATAGTAAAATCATATAATTCGTTCTACAACGCTTAGTCCGTCTTCAATTATGCGTTTGTGACGTACGTATCTACATCATTCATGACGTCATTGATTATGACGTCATCAAATGTCATATAGTTGATTATGACGTCATATGATAGACTGATGAACTGGAAAGATCCATTATTGTTTTCCGTAAAGCATATATTGATTGACGTTATTACTATATTCATTACCGGAATGGTAATCATCTGATTTTGTGCACATACGTTTTTGTACTAAGATTACAAATCAGCCATTTAATGGATGAATACACTTTTTGATACGCCGCAATTGAACATTTTGAAACTGGTTTGACCGGGCAGCGCCCAATCAAATTAGTTTCAAAATCCTCCACAGAATGTTTATTAAATAGTAAATCAATCACAGACATTCAATTCGTTTACTTGACGGACTATTCCAGCTTCACCATGCAGTATTTCTGTCAATTATGATTGTGACGTCAGTCTACATGTGATGTAATTGATTATGACGTCATATACTTAATTGCCAGACAACAGATCGGATTCATCCATTGTATGTATGATTACTGTATTCTGCGGCTGTAGTAGTAGAAACATCCTACAGCTGCAATCAGTCCTTCTTCGCGTTTGTCCACTGTATCTTGTCCTCAGCCAAAATCCTTAGCTTCCTCACGTCCATTTTTGACTTGAGTGTACCTAATCCTGCTTTCTTGAGGTCACCTTGTAGCACGCTTAGCAGATTTATGCAATAATGTCCTCTCCTGGCTCTGTATTTGCTGGCTCAGAGTATGGCGAATTCCAAGGCTCTCTGTACTGGTGTGTCTTCTGGCATCCTTAGCACATGGCCAAACATGGACCATCTTTGCTGGGCGTCTTTTACAGATAGAGGCGACGTATCACACATCTTGTATAGTGCATCATTGGAAATTAAAACTGGCCATCCGTGTCCAGTGATGGTGCGTAGGTGTTTGCGGTGGCAGGTGTCAAGTTTGTCTAGAGCTGCCTTTGGAGCTGCCCAGCTGTTACAGTTATACATCATCAAGGATACGCAAGTTGCATTATATAAACGCAGTCTTTTTACCAAGGGCATCTTTGATCCACGAATCTATAGCTTCCAGAAGGACTGGAAAGCTATGTTCCCCATGATGTGGCGTGCAGCAATGCCAGCAGTACTGCAAAGCAGTGAGCCCAGGATTTTACTTTTCCTCCATGGTTCGCCGCCACGGAGTGGATCATCATTTTCTTTAGTTTCACGCTTTGTAGATAGGTATATGTGGGTGAACTCTGTTTTGGATTCATTCATAAAGAGAATCTCAATTTTTTGTTTGCTTGCAGCTATTGGGAGACTACGTCAAGAGGTTTATTTTCCTCATCTATAAAGTCCACATCGACGGCATATTATATCTCTAGCGGCATGTGCAGTATTGACACCGGGGGGGGTGGGGGGGGTTGGTCTTGTGGAGTTTTCTCGCGTGGATTTCAATGCAGTAGCCAGGTAACAGGTGAAGAGCACAAGAGATAGACCATTTCCCTGTGGGGAGCCGATTGATGTCCCAAACTCTACAGACTTCACTGACTTGACTCGTACTCTCAGCTTGGTGTCTGCAAGCAGTAGTCTCACTAGCCGTACCTCATCTTCATTGCAACTGGCCTGGCGTAGTACGTCTAGGATCTTTGAGCGTTTACTTGTGTCGAAGGCTCGTGACATGACAATGCGCATTTTGTGGAAATCCCAGTGTTTAGACATAACTACCGACACAAGCATGCGTTGAGCCCATACAATGTCTGCGCAGCTGCGTCCACGTTTGAAGCCACTTTGACATGATCCGGTGAAGTCGTCGATCTTGTCTCGGATGCGGCATAGAGTAACATTGGATAGGATTTTCCATATGCTGCTAAGGAGCACAATGGGCCACAGATTGGCTGGGGGGGAGGGGGAGGAGGGCAGGTGGCTTATTGGGCTTGAGTAGCGCAATAAGGATGCCTTGGCCTACAGCGTCGATGGGAAGGTGGTGCATAAAAGCTGAATTGATTATGTGCGTGATCGGTTTTGAGATAATGTCACTTGCATATTTGAATAGTTCATTGCTCATGCCATCTGGTCCAGATGCACGTTCATTTTTCAGGGCTTTAAGTTTTTTCTCAACTTCTGCTGTATTAATTGGTGTTAGTAATGGCCTGGGGTCTCCTGAGAATGGGTGCAAGGGCTCATCATCGTGGTCAGTGAACTGTTCTTTGAACCATTCTCGAATTGCCTCGGCTTTGCCCTGGTCAGTCGCGATAAAGTGTCCTTCAGAGTTGTGTACAGTTAGTGGTGGTGTGTAATCAGCAACTCTTAGGGATCTGGCTGCCCGAAACATTTTGTGGCAGTGATTTCATCTGCTAGGGCATCTGCTTGTTGGATAGCAAGATCTTTTAAGCGTTCGCCAATGTGGCGCAGAATGTTATTGCATTCCTGGCGTAGTTTGGTGCGATCTTCACTTTGGCCACTTTGATAGATGCATAGATGTAAAGCTTCTGTTCTGCTGACAGTTTTACTACGAGAGGGTCGTCAGTATACCTAGTTCTCTTGTTTTTAGAACACCTATGGCAGCTAGTAGCTGATGACTCCATAGATATCAGTATTCTGGTTAGGGCTTCGTTTGGATTGGAGCTGACATCGATGTCAGCTATCTGCTCCCCGAGGGCCTTTTGTATGACATTTGAGTGTCGCTGATGGGCTTGGTTAAGTTGTAGGCGACTCTACCCTCTTGTCTGTTATGGCGTTTATACATTAGGTAGAGCTGGTTCATATGGAGGCCTGTAATGACTGGTTTATGGTCAGAATTGCGGTCTGTGCCTCCATAGGAACGAGCATCCCGAAGTAGGGGTTTTGCTGTTGTCTTGCATAGTATGAAATCTATTTGGTTGAAGACAGCTTTTGTAGCCTTAGAACCTTTTGGGGTTTTGTGATCAGCAATGTGTCCAGTCCATGTTTTCCGGTGACGGCATGGGTGTTTGAAAGCCGTATTTGTGGCAAATTGGTCATTGGAACTAAGGAAGACCACCAGTGCAACTTCATTGCTGTTGCGTGTGCCCTCTCCATTCGATCCCATGAATGAGCCAAGTCCTGAACTTTTGTCTGCAATGCGAGTAGAAATCGCCACACATGAACAGTTGCCATCTAGCTGGGATATTAATGGCGGAGCTCAGTTCTGCATAGAAGGAATCTAATATAGCTGGATTCTCTTTGGCCCTTTCGGTAGTTGGCCCATATGCATTGACTATGCGACACTTAATGGTTTTGCGCTTTCGCATTGGCATGGCCAGGTTGATAAATGCAACGCGATCACTGATGTATCCAAAACTAATGACATCGTCCAATACCCTTGGTCCGATTATGAAGCATAATCCCCGGTAAGTGGCCTGTTTTTGCTCCATGAGTACTAGCTTATGGCCTGTCTGAAGTTGCTGCTCTGAGTGTTTAGCTACTTTAATCTCTTGGATGCATGTGATGTCGATTTTATAGTGTTCACAGTCTGCACCTAAGGTTTGCCTCTTTGATGTTGCAGTCAGACCACGTACATTTCACGTAGCTATGGTAAGCTCCTGGGAAGATTGCGTTGTCCGAGGACGTCGAGCACAGTTTCTTGTTAGAAGGTTAGACATAGTCAGAGTTGCCTCTGTATGCGGATGCGGGTCCATTAGATGCGTTTTTGATGACTTTATAAACAGATTTCTTGGTTCTTACTATATTATAGTGATAATTAAACTGAACTGCAACGGCGTGTAGTTGCAGCAATATTAATACTGTAATATTGCCATACTTGGCATGGTAGTTGTTGAACGGTGTGTAGTTGCACAGTTCTCCTCGTCACTGCCGTCACCACAATCATCATGGCCATCGCACTCCATTGTTCGTGGCAGACACTTGTTAGTTTGACAATAAAAGTGCATCAAAGGTTCACATTCAACCACTGTACAGAGAAAACACAACAAACACATGATGCGATTTGCAGAGTGCTATATTGTACACTATCGCGCAGCAGAAATAACTTACGTTTCATATATAAAAAACCCCACCCACCCACCCCCACTGCGAAATATGTTAGCTAGTACAATTTTGAGAAAGAGGTGAGAAATGGTCTGTGGTATATTTGGACTTAAAGGTGTACAGCAGAATGCCTGAAAATAAAATTGTTAAAATGTATACTTTTCAAAGGCTTAAATTGTGTTAATGGGTGCAGTGAAACGAAATAAATCTTAACATATGATGATTTCATTACACCTTATTTTGAAGCATTCTGGGGTGCAAGTGCACATTTAATTTGAATGTAGCCAGCATCAAGCTGGTGCTATGCCACTGCCCATTTGCAAGCCACAGAATATCCATTGGATAAACGGACACTGTTACCGAGACAGTCATTCCGGTTGCAAATTATCTTGAAAATATTCTTCTCTTGACCTTCAAATGAATATACCTCACGACCACTGGCAGATGCCATTTTTCCGGCTTGACCATTAAAGGGTTAAGTTAACAAAAGATAGGTTAACGGATAAAATGGATAATACAGCTTAGAATTAACCCTTTTACCGACAAATCCATGAAAAGTTAATTTTTTTACGATATAAGACTTATTTAGTTGAATATTTTGAAATTAATTTCTCCCTCCCTCCCTCCATCCCTCCCTCCCTCCCTCCCTTCCTCCCCCCTCCCTCCCTCCCTCCCTCCCTCCCTCTCTCTCTCTCTCTCCCTCTCTCTCTCTCTCTCTCTCTCTCTCTCTCTCTCTCTCTCTCTCTCTCTCTCTCCTTCTTTCTCTCTCTCTCAAAATCATTTGCTCTCACCCTGCCTTTAAAACCTCTTTATTTTCAAAAACTGAGAGTGACATTTTATGAAGGTACGGAAGCCAAAACAGTCTGTTGGGTCAATAGTGTAGGCCATTGTGTCATAAAAATAGCTTTTGTGCGAAATGTTTGTTAAAAGCAAAATTTCACTTGATCCCGTATTAGGGACCTATAGCGCTCTTAAAAAATTATGATGGCAATTTTTCCGAATGGCTAAAGTTATGAAATTCAAAATAGAAAACCCTGAAAAAGTGTCCTTATAAACACAGTCGTTCCTAGGGATTTTAAAGAGATTTTGTCCTTCGTATGCATTTACTAAATATCTTACGTAGCCAGGAATGCCACATGCGCTGGCTTATCTAGCTAGCGCTGGCTATACAAATGGCGGGTGAACGTGCAATTTAATCATTACCCGATGAGCATATGTGGTGTCAACACAGATTTGCACGCATTCTACGATCAGGTGCAACTCGTTGGCCGTAGCCATATAGGATAACATTCTAAAACAATTCCACTAGGAACAGACAATACAGAAAGTCAAGCAACCTGTTGTTCTGAACATTTAATTGCCCACTGGAATATACTAATTGTAATTAGCTGCTCATAAACTCCTATTTACAACGCTAATATCGTCGTATTATTGCTATCCATGCCAGCACAAACACTGTATATAAACGTACTATATTTTCTAAGTAATAATTCGTAGATTTACTCAACAATATATGCTTTACATATTATATAGTAACTGTAAGATGGAAGATCTGTCGTCCATCAAGAAGTCGAAAACAGTGGAGCAATTGACTAATCAAGCTATTATTGAAACCGTCTATAGCTTCGGCCTAAAAACTAATTGCGGTTACTGGAATACGAGTTACACACGAAAAATACCAGAGTTTGAATCACTTAGCAATCGTCTACAAGTCTGCAGGTGAGCTGCTGGAGAAAGAGCTTTTATATCATAGGCGTTGTTACCAAGACCTTCCCCATAAGCGTGCAGTTGAGGCTGCAATGACAATGTTAGAAAAAGGAACAGCAGCAGGCAATGTCACTGGCATATAGGGCAGAAGAACCGAGGACGGCCATCGTCCTCTGATGCAAACAGTGCTAACAGGACTACCAGGGAACAGCATTTTGAAAACATATTTGCGTTATTTGCCAGAAATATAGAAAAGATAAGCTTCACGTAGTGTCAACTGCAAACATGGGTAGCCAGCTCTTAGAAATTGGTAGGGAAACAAATAATGAATGCCGGAAAGTAAGGCTAAGCATCGTTTTGTGCTCGTCTGATCCATTAAAAGCCGTACTTAGCGGAGGGCATGGAATATCATTTAGCATGTTTATTTCAGGTTAAGAGAGACATTGGCAAAGAAATGCAACCACAAGAATGTCAGGTTAAGTTTGGTCAGCCACTATCTTTTCTTGAAATAATTAACGTACTTGAGACTAAACTGAATACTCCTCTTATGGATATTGTATTAAATATGAATGATATTGACCAATCATATATAACTTTACTAGAAGGAAATGGGATTCCTCTACCTGAGAATCCTCAGTACAAGAAATATCTGATACAACTGATTTTAGATAACATTCATGACATTCACTTCAGTAAACCTCCAGATAAAACTAAACTGAACAGGCTCTTTCGAAAAAGTGTAAAGTCACTCTGATAGCAAGTGCCCTGATGGCCGAAGATTTGAAAGATGATTTACGAGTTATGTTGAGAGTAGATAAATCCCTTAGGAGAGCTATCACTACTACTTCCACGTGGAAGTTTCATGGAATATTTGCAGAGTACGAGTCACCAGCATTGCTCAACACCTTTTGTAAGCATGCACTCCAAGGCACTGGTCGAGTTATAGCTACACGGAGGGATAAATCTGTAAATCAAAGTGCATTCTTGCTGGCACAGCATTTTATGGCGGCATACAAATCCGATCGAAAAGAATGAGGATAGTGCTTTTTGACAGCACTTTGAAACTCCCATCAGCGTCGGCTTAGCTATAGATGTGCACAAAAATACAAGATCCAAATCTCTTCCTTACAAAAAGGTTATAGAAATAGAAAATGCCATTGCAATTTTCTATCGAAAGAAAATGGACTCCTTGGGTGTAATATATCTACCTCCGTGGTTGATTCAAGATATGTTTGTTTGGTTTGCATTAGACAACATAGATTTTTTAGAAGCAACCCCCTGTGGTATGAACACTCCATGGCACGGCAATAGCTATATACCTGTCTGTATCTCTTGACAGAGCACCTGTGTTGTGTTACCAATTCAAACTGACCATTCATAAAAACTCCAAGCATTAGATAATGTCAGTGACTATGAGATGTTTAAAATGTAAAGTTCCAGACCCCAAAAAGCGGAAGACTGTATGTAAACTGAGTACACTTCACTCCGTAACAGACTTGCACAAGAAGATAGATCTGGCATGGATAATTGGTTGCTTAAACTTCGAAGATGGCATAGCAATAGAAGATAAAACCAACGTTGTGGGAACATGGGCTGCATTTAATTCTTTGCTTTCCTCTAATAACAGTCTGACCAATGTTGACCCATTAGCGCCTTTGTATAATTAGATTCCCTGCTACAGACTATAGCACACTTTACACAGGCCCCATGTAAGCATGTGATATTATGTTTCGTGTAATGACAGGCGATTCAGTCACAGTAATGACTCTTGATCTTCAGTTCTACGATATGGCAATGAGGCTGTGGGTTAATAGAGAAGATATCATGAAACAATTTCTATTTCGCCCAGGTGAACTTCATGTTGTGTTTTGGGTACTAGCTGCATTGGGAAAATATGTGGAGGGGAGAGCGAAATTGATCAAGCTCGCTTAGAGGCTGGACTCTATTCACCTACAATGGTAACGCAAAATCTCAATGGGAAACACAGCACTATAAGTACATGCTGTTACTTTAATTGGTCTATACAGTCTTTACTTTCAGCATTTCATGGCAAGAGAATCTGAAAAACGGACATCCCTGAACGAATCATCTATTCACCTGGCAGAGGCATGGCAGAGCAATACTAGCAATACTACAAGCGAATTTCGTTATCTCGGCAATGTTGTTGCAACAACTATCACTATGTTCAAATCCAGAGATATTGTCAATAAACTTGATCAATTTGCAGGTAATGCAAATAATACCCAGCGCTCCATTCCCAACTACATGAAACAGTTTGAGACAATCCTTCAATTTGTAAGAAGCACCGGGCAAACAGATTTTTCACTACATCTGGAGAGCATAGAGTCGCCTATCAAATATTTCTTTGCCCATGATCACCTTAACTATGCTCGCCTGGTTCCATTGTACATGCCAACAATGCAGGATGCGCAAAACCAGCATCCGGAGATCTGGTCTGAATTCATGAAGGGAATTTCTGTGTGATGAAAGGGTTTGTTGGATTCACAGCCTTAGCTCCTGATCACGGAATTGAACAAGAAAATTGCACACTCGAGGTTATCGAAGGAATTGTGGGACTAACACAAAATGAAAAAGCCTTAGATACATTCTTTCTGATTGCACCTGAGCTGTCAAGATTAGTACGTGAGTTTGAAAACGAATATGGCATTTATAGTAATGGTAAAAGAACACAGCACCATAAAATCACAGGAGGAAACCTAGCCCGTATAAAAAATTTGAGCAATTTCTTCAAGAATGTGTGATAGAGGGAAACCTTTCGGTACATTTAAAAATGCAAATGCAACGATACAAGTAAGAGCAGGAGACAAGCTCCTAAAAATCAGAGAAGAGCGAGGATTGTTGCCGAGGTATATAGTTATTTCAAGAAGTCGCCCGGATCTGGATCTAAAGGGCTGTATCGGAGCTTATGAATTTGTTTTGATTCCAAGATCCATATTTGCATCAGATGGAATACTGTTGTTAGCTTATGAAAAGGCTACGATCCTTCACCATGCTTACTCTACATGTCTAAGAGTCATACCAAAGTAAACGAGCTTCGCTGGTTTTGTATTCAAACCGTGCAGCTGAGGGAGATAATTTACCGCCAACTACTGGGTCTTTAAACTTACAAAATCGTCGGGCACATTACATAGTAATGACTTGGAGATAAACGGGTGAAAATCACCCATGCCTTCCGTCTCCAGCTGACTACAGTTGGACCTTCGATACAGCAACGTGTCATTTTGCTCTGGTTCGATGTTTGAATCCACCATCCCCAGAGGGAATAATACATTTGGTAAAGTGTGGATGCAAACGAGGATGCACAGGAAACTGTAGCTGTTGGAATAACAATATTTCATGCACAGAAGTATGTGGCTGTTTGAGCTATAGCTGCAGCAACACATTTAATACGTGTGAACAATTACACTCATCTGTCGTGACAGACCTTGAGGATGCTGATTGAGATATCAACCCAGTGGCCTGTAACTCTTAAACGCTTTAATATATCCAAACCAACCTCACCATTTTGGTATATCATGTGAATTCTAGCACTTTCCTAACTTTTAAATTTAATCCGTGTCTAATAGCAAAATATGTTGCCAAAAGTGTAATTTGCCTATAGAGTTTAATGCATTTAAAATGTATCAAGGGCGATAACTCTGGTGTGTGAACGAGTATCATCTTCATTTTGGCAAGTGTTACAAACATTGACAACCGGAACATATCTGCCGAATTTGCTTGCAATCCATCTACAAATGTAGGAACTAGCTAATATTGTTTACAGCAAGACATAGAGATAGATGAATGATGGACAGATTGCCATGGTAAAAGGTTACCCATGTGAACGTTTACATTTAACAAAAAAATCGCACGAAATTACATATAGGTCTACACTACAAATTCTCCTTCGTAAAATTTTAAAATCTAGATGCTCACTTTTTGTTTAAATCTAGTAGTCCGCGGGCTAGAGTGGCCCACCTGGATACCCACCCCACCCCCACCCCCTCCCCCTACTAATTGACTGAACTAGCTTTTGAAGTCCTCTTTAAGCTTATGTATGTTAACATGTGATAAACTGGGACTCAATATGGTTTGTGATGGGTTATAATAGAGTTAATACCCACAGTGAAGCAGACCATATTAAGGGATAGGGATAACAAAAATTGAGATATATTTTGATAAAATCGCTGTAGATTGGTGATCAACCACTCAAAATAATGCGTATAGTATAGTCTACTATTCCATATCATTTACATGCAAATCAGTTTCATCATGAGGTCGGCATAGGTCAAAAGGTCACAAATATTCGTTGCAGCTTAAAATCTAGCAACTGTATATTGCTATCACTGACCAAGCACCGGGAAAGGAACATTCTAATTTTAACAGCATAAGATTGATTAAAAGGCACAATTTGACAAATAAAATGAGTAAAAGTTTACTCACCTAATAGAATATTGTTGCCATGACAACTGACAATTTTTGAAAATCGATAAAAAATGCAATCATTGTAAACTAATTATGTAGATTTTGATAGAATCGTTGTAGATTGGTGATCGACCACTCAAAATGTTGCTTATAGTATCGTCTACGATTGCATATGGTTTACATGCAAATCAGTTTCATAATGAGGTCGGTAGAGGTCAAAAGGTCACAAATCTTAGCCACCGCTTAAAATCTAGCAACTGTATGTTGCTGCACTGACCAAGCACCGGTAAAGGAACATTGTAGTCGTAACAGCTTACGATTTATTAAAAGGCACCATTTGACAAACTTAATGGGTAAAAGGTTACTCATTTAATAGAATATTGTTACTATTACAACAGACAGCATAGACAATTTTTGAGAATCGATGAAAAATGCAATTATTGTAAACTAAACTTGAAATGAGCATATCATCGAATCGAAATTGTGTAAAATAATTGCTTTACGATAAATGGATTTTATATGCAAATCAGGCAGCAAATACGGCATCAGGAGTAAAAAACTCAAGGAAGTAAGATGTAATTAGAAAACATTTGATCAATAACAGAATATTCCACTGTAAAAGAGTGTCTAAGAATGTTCAAAAAGCCATCGAAAAATGTTGGGCAGAAATATGCAAAGCAATGGCTGAAGATCTTGAATGATTGCTACTCTACAAATACATGTACCGTTCTACGAAAGGTAGGCAGAGGCAGTGATGTCGTCCGGCCCAATTGTGGTCAATTATTCAACACAATATCCGTACTAAAAGACAGACCGTGTTTTTGTTCTGGAGATATTCTGACTTGTTTATGCGCTGTACTGTACTGAAACTGTGCAAGCATGTGAGTACCCAGCCCTCTGAGTTCCTTCCACACCTACACTTGTTCCCTTCTCAATCGCTCGATCACCCACTCACTCACTTCAAATTAATTAGTATATTATTATTTATTAATGTTTATGCTATATTGTGCATACGCCACTTGTTATTACAGTCGATTTACAATAATTGTATTATGTGGGAGACACGGTCATACGACGTGTCTTATCGTGCTCACACTTGAACTAAATAAATTTTGTTTAAACCGAGTCTGTTTTAAAATAATCGGCGTCGGAATCTAGGTATGGCCAGAAAACGAAAACTATTACGGAAATAATTTAACCCATTCACCGATGAATTCCTCATATCTCATTTTCAAGGTAACCATACAAGAAAATGTTAAATATTTTGAAATTAATTGTACTGGTATCCAGTCAAATTAATTTCAAAATATTTAAGAGAATAAGTTTTATATCGTAAAGAATAAACTTTTACCAGGATTTGTCAGTACAGGGTTAATGTCATACAATAGTCAAACGATACCCAAACTGTCTATACATTTACCCTTTACTTACCATTTGTGCAATTCTCTTCATCTGAGCGGTCACCCATACCGCAGTCTGACGTACCATCGCAAACAAATAAGCTGGGCAAGCACTGGCCATTTGCGCAGGCATACTCCTCATCAGAGCACGGGGGCAATCCTAAAAGATAGGTGTGGTCGTTTACGTAAGGTTAGTCATTTTCAGAATACATGTGTAAAGAATACTGGTGCTATTGGGGGTGAGGGTAATTATCTTCAGATCATATTCGATGCATAGAGGATCTGGAACGAGGTCCCATTTAATATCACTATTATCAACCCAGTCAAAAATTGCACGAGGTTTAGCGAGACAATTTTTTAATCTTTGACGCGGTTGATAATAATGATATTAAATGGGATGGAGCTTGCCATTCTATTTATCATATAAACAGATACTTTGACAAATTTTCCAATAAAGTCGATCCATGAAATCCGTTTGAATGCATACCATTTTACTTTGTTCGTTTTCGTCGTTGTGACACATCGGTTGCAAAGGCCCGTTTTATAAGTCGAACTTTCTGTGGCGCCTCGCTAATGACGACACGTTGATTTATATAGTGGTGATTTAGCTGGCACGGCACAAGAGAAGTTCAACTTATAAATCGGGCCTTAGTTCTGACCAAGACGCCACAAACAATAATGACAAACAAAACATCGTTATTTCTGACTTGAAATGACTTTTAATACAAGTCTTAAAATTTCCGCGTCTATCACGCAAATTTACAAACGTATTTCATAACTATGTAGGCGAGTATATATATATATATATATATATATATATATATATATATATATATATATATATATATATATATATATATATATATATATATATATATATATATATATATATATATATATATATATATATGGGATTATTACCGTTATCTAACCAATTAAAATATTTCCTACACGTTATCAAACCAATGAAAATCTTTCGCAGAATATTACAGGTGTTTTCATATCGAGAAATATTAAATGGGCTGAAAGACTGATTTTTTTAAATTATGATATTTTAGTACTCACTGCAATTGACCTCATCACTGTTATCCACACAGTCCTGTGTAACATCACATCTCTGCGATTCCTTAATACACGTTGAATCTATGAGACACTTGAATTCATCTGAGTTGCAAGTGTAAGCTGAAAGAACATTGGATAATAATTTAGTGGAGAACATTTGAAAAACACACGAGGTAAATAAATAAATAAATATATATATATATATATATATATATATATATATATATATATATATATATATATATATATATATATATATATAGAGAGAGAGAGAGGAGAGAGAGAGAGAGAGAGAGAGAGAGAGAGAGAGAGAGAGAGAGAGAGAGAGAGAGAGAGAGAGATTAAGCGGTTAAAACAGACTAAATCGAGTCATTCATGACGTAATTCATTTCGACGTCAGCCTTAGTTGATTATGACGTCATATGACTGACTGAGAAACTGTATTTATGAATTGATTATGAAGTCAACTATTTTAATGCCCCTCTATCTATAGTTATTTCGTACTCACAGCAATTCGCTTCATCTGATGCATCTAAGCAGTTATAGCTGTGATCACACCGAGAGAACAAGCTAATGCATTCTCCGGATGAGCAGGCAAACTGCGTGTCATCGCACTGCGCGCTACAGTTCTCAGCACCAAAACATTCGAATTTACCAGCCATACACGTGCAATTCATGCAATTTATATTCTTGACCGCATTCTGCGGGTAGATGAAGCCATTGAGTCTGCATGGACACTGTATTGCGGGAATGCATGCTCCACCTGTCAGATAATTAGCTAAATTAGTTTAAAACAAGAGTAAACAAGGATGTCACATTGGGAAGATTTTTTTTTAATGATTTTCCGGATTTCATGAGATTTTTGGATTTTTTTCGGATCGTGGCCAGAGTTGTGGAATCCTATTGTAAGGTTCCACCTTTCTCTGTGAACTGAACTAAAATCGAACGGTCATGAGCATAGATATCACATATACTGACTCGAAGGATGTATAGTCTCCAAAATAATGTTTTTGTTACTAAACCTATTACGTAGTCGAAAAACTCTCAGATTATTATAGTAATATGTAAATTTGGGTCTGTTCAATTTCTCTCCAAATTATCAAAAGATAATTTAGTCATTTTTGAAGGCTGTATATGCAGATAATCATCTGCGTCAGCAAGTAAGTGAATACAAGGCCATGCGCAATTGCGATTTACGGAACTCAGCCGCGACAACTAGCCCCATAGTGAGGGTATGCGCATGAGCTATCTAAACAGTATACACAACATCTATGTATAGAACACAGATTTGAATACTATAGATCGCTCATGGTGCCTTCAAATGTCGATTTTCGTGTTTCAGTAATTTTCGACTGAGTGCGCATGTCACACGGCAAAGTAATTTCTTGTGGTATTTTCTCGGCCGATCTCGTTTATATGAGAAAACCATATTACTAACAAAATTTATTTTTTTGGTAATTTCCATTACCTAGTCGAATAACATATACATTTTGGTCATGAGAGAGAGTCCCCGTATTCGGTAGGCTGGCACTGTATGATAAAGCATGGCGATTGAACCGAGCGCTTAGCCAGAAGAATGAGACGAGCACTGAGCAACGTCACTTTTGGCGGCTCATTGCAGACAAATTGTCAAGATGAAATGTCACACCTGGAGATGAAATGAACACGTACGTTGAACAGCTGTTACTGCCAGCTTGCGTTGATATGTCAGAATTTGAACATACTCGGTCAGGCGCACTGGCTCACTGAACTCACGTCAACCACGACGAGGACAGCTGATGAGGGTAATCCCACGAGCGATCCAGCCAATATATCATAAATCTATTGTATAGAGCCATATCCCGCCAAATATTGTAAAGCAAAGTATATCGCCCTTCCTCTGATTTGCTAGCGTTTTCCAAATTCATTTCTAGTTAATGCAACATTTAACTAAATAAAACGACGCTATTATTATTACTATTCTTATTACTAAAAGCTGAGCAAATATGAGGTGATGTGTTTCTGAACACCTGTTAGCAGACAACAAGTAGTAGACATACGTTATGAAATTGATTAGTAATTGACATTTTGCCTCGGAGCTAGATGAGTTGCTGTCAACGAGTTATTGTTTCGCTATCAGCGTTAATCTCTTCAGGTCAATGTTACTTTATGCTGTTAATGTTAAAAATGCAACGTATGAAATAAATCGTGCTTCCCACTCGGGAAAATATTGAAACTGATATAGAATACCAGGCGGAATATGCGTGCAAATATGCGACCACGCATGTCATAACACCTATATATATCATGAGGTCACTGAATATATACTGGAATACACTTTTGGGCCATGACTTTTATTCTCCACATTTGTTCTGCAGCGTTACCTAATGAAATAAGTTCATGCGAATTCAAAATAATATTTATTCATCTCTAATAGAGTTCAATTACAACCCAGATAAAGCAGCTTACGGGGCCGGTGCTGGGCTGATACTGGGCCGACACGTTCAGTATCGGTCCAGTATTGGCCCGACAGCGGCCCAATAAGCTGCGTTATCTAGGGAAAATTTCTCAACAGTACCTGGCTATTCTATACAGCCGACACTAATAATATCATACATATAATTTATAGATGCGTATCAAGACAATACCTTCTTGGACAAAGTTGTCAGGGCAGAAACAGCCTTCGATGCAAGGTATGTTCTGACAGTATTCTTCAGGTTCGTCGCCGATATTCCGACATGTCTGCGGACATGGCGATGCACATGGTTTGTACACAAACCCGTCATCACATTGAATGGCTTAAACACATATAAATAAATGGGTAAAAATATATAAGTAATATCAAGCAAGATATGGCTAGATTTGTGTCAATGTCTATAAAATGGAGGAATCCGGTCTGTTACTTAAGTATATGACGTTATAATCAATTATGCTACTTGTTAGATACAGTCAAAATCATAATGACGTATAGCTCCGTCTCGAAAGTCGAAAAGTCTGTCCGAGTGACTGTAGGTCTTTGATGAATTTACAAACAGGTTCGAAATTGAATTGTACATGTATCAGCTAAATAGCTAGTATAAGATGAGTTTGTGTATGGTTAGTCTTGTGCGATTATTGCTTTGATTGATCACAATCGAGTATTTGAAAAAAATCGTGATTACTCGATTAACCAGCTTGGGTGCAAATTATCAAGACATAACCGAACAATGACGAAAGTACCAACAGTGTTTAGAAAATGTAATATACAGGCCAAGAGAAGACTCGATTCTCGAGCCAGTCATAACAAAGATACATTTTCAAAAATAGTTTTCTTTTGCCCTGCAAATGGAGATACAATCACTAAGTAAAATGCAAATTTTCATGACCGATAGCATTAAAAAGTAATTGAAAGGTAGGTAAAGAAATATTTTATTCAATAGAAATTATTCACGATTATTCGATTATTTAATTTTTAATCTTATAAATTCACGATTTAAAACATAATCACGATTTTCGATTTAATCACTTAATCGCGCACGCCTATGTATGGTATATTTTATCATCTGAATAGCTAGTATAGGATGGATTGAGCATTTGTTTACTTTGTTACACTTACGACATAACTTGTTGCTTCTCCATTTAACAGGTGCTCCGACTTTATTACATTCCTCTGCAAAGTTGCCTATGGCTGTGCACAGGCACTCACAGTCCCCGCCAAAGTCACATCTATAATTCACGCACATATCATGTTAGAATATCTTAGTATTAACAATGTCGTCGTAGTTGAGACGTTGTCGTCATCATCGTCGTCGTTATCTGTATTATTATTATTATTATTATTATTATTATTATTATTATTATTATTATTATTATTAAATTATTAGTATTATTATTATTATTATTATTATTATTATTATTATTATTATTATTATTATTATGTAGTAGTAGTAGTAGTAGTAGTAGTAGTAGTAGTAGTAGTGGTGGTAGTAGTAGTAGTAGTAGTAGTAGTAGTAGTAGCAGTAGTAGTGGTGGTGGTGGTAGTGGTAGTGGTAGTGGTAGTGGTACTAGTAGCAGTAGTAGTAGTAGTAGTAGTAGTAGTAGTAGTAGTAGTAGTGGTGGTGGTGGTGGTGGTGGTGGTAGTAGTAGTTGTGGTAGTAGTAGTTGTGGTAGTAGTAGTAGTAGTAGTAGTAGTAGTAGCAGTAGCAGTAGCAGTAGCAGTAGCAGCAGTAGTAGTAGTAGTAGTAGTAGTAGTAGTAGCAGCAGCAGTAGTAGTAGTAGTAGTAGTAGTAGTAGTAGTAGTAGTAAACAACGCACACGTTTATTTAGCTCTGCAATTGCTGCCCGAATTTGCTAGTTTCTAGCGCGATTTTGTAGATAAATTTTGTACATATATTTCGTGTTAGTATTTCTTTTCAAACTTTATGTTTAATTTGTAAATTCTTGTCTTGGTTGGAGCGGATTTTGTGTCTCCATTTTCTAAGGCACTCCTCTTAGCTGGCTGTTTCCGCCATTTAATAGGTCTCCTCGTACTGTGGTCAATGCAATACATTTCTCCCTGCGCAAGTATGCTATTTCTATAGTTCGTTGGCTAGCTCGTTATATTTGGCAAGATCACTTGAGTAAGTAGATTTAATTCCTTTGTCATTTGTAAGCGCAAGCCTAGTTCTTCAATTATAAAAATCTGTATAGTCAGTTGGCTGTCCCCGGTCAACTCGAACAGACTAACAAATATATGACTGTACTAACTATTCATATATTTGTTAGTATACTTTAATCGGTTAGCTGTTAGTGAACCACTTAATAAGTGGTTCAAACTAACAAATACACGACTGCACTATCTATTCGTATATTTGTTGGTAGGCGTCAGAGTTTCAAAAGGGGACACTATTTATTTAGTGTCTAACTCTTTCCCTGACGTCCTGGTATTATATATTTGTATTATTCCCCTTTATATATTGTAGTAATATGGGGTTCCTCTTTTTTTTAAAACAACATGGCAACCGTACCCTGAGTCTTAAAATCACGACAAAGGCCTGGGGTAGTTGAGGTGTATCATGGGTTGAAGGACGTAGTTGGGGCAGGCAAACGGGTCCTTCAACGTCTCATTAACGTTTCCAAATCTGTATGGAGTGTCACCGTGGTTAATGAAAGTGTGAAGGAAATGTTGCTCGACGAGGCCCTTGTCGTTAAGCGCGAGGTGTGTAATGTGGAGGAAATAGATTATGATCGTCTATTTGTTATGAAGGTTCTGTTAGAGATCCCAGATGAACGGGTTACCAATGAATTTATCAAGTATGGCAAAGTAGAAAAAGTAGAACACAAATCCATTTGATCGAACTTTAGAAAATGGCATCAGAAGAATTTGGTTCGATAAGGTAGAACAACCTCTCCCAAGTAAGGTCACGGTAGATGGTCGATTTATCTTGCCATTATGGTACAGAGCATGTTTCTAAAGAAAATGTCATAGAATCGGTAGTTGCTGAGATTGTAGCTGAAGTCCATGTTAATGAGAAGCATGGTGAAAAAACTAAGAATCCAATCGCTGTAGTTGCAGGCGATGAAATAGAGGTTCTAGATGAGGGGCTAAGTCTTACTCCAGTAACAAATCAATCCAAGTCTGATGTCAGAGAGGTTAATTCTACACAAGTTGAAGATGGCGATCAATGCCCTCTGGAAGAAAGTTTTAATTTAGGACAAGTAAAATTCAGGCCGCAAGATATTGAAACTAACTCTGATTTTCCACTGAGTACACTCAATATAGACGACTTAAATAATATAGAGAAAGTAATTTGTGTCTCGGATCGATTGAGTGGAATAAAGCGACAGAAAGATGGAGAGAGTTCTGAATCAGAATAGAGGAAAGCGATATAGAAGATGATAATATGTCAGTGGCTGAATCTGATATATCCATTCAAACACAGAGTTCTAAACCACCCGATGAAATGGTCATGTACAGATCAGAGGCAGGAGAGGTGTTAGTTCCATATGTGATGGCAAAAGGTGTTAAATATAGGCATCTGCGTCATGATTCAGATAAATTAAAATATAAGCATTTGGAAAAGTTGAATTAAGAAGTACAGCGTTTGAAAGTAAAATAGGTAAATGGTCGAAAAAACCAAAATCTAGTTAGCTTAATAATGATGGTTGTACACATCATTTTATTACTTTTTATGCTAATTTGTGCACTCAATTGTAGAGGCTTAAATAGTGACATAAATCAGCATCACTTTCTAGGGACTCTAAAAAATGAGCAGATTGACATTGCTTTGATACATGAAACAAAGATTCAGAAGTCAGAATTATACGATAATTTAGAAAAGATTTTTGGATCCAAAATATTCTATTCGTTCTCTCAAGATAATAGTGCTGGTGTAGCAATTCTTATACTCCCTCGTTGTTCAGCCTATGTAAATATAATCACTTCAGTATCAAATGTAAATGGTCGCTGGGTGAGAGTCACAATAGATATACAACAAACACGTTTGACGTTGTTGTGTATATATGCACCTGCATCTCATCAACTACATCGCAATTCTTTTAATGAGATGTCTACAACAGCACTAGATAACATCACTAAGAACTTAGTAATGGGTGGTGACTTTAATTGTGTCGTAGATAAAGAACATGACAGGCATGCAACCTCAACTTATACTGATACTTCACATAGACTCTTAAAACAAATATGTGATAATGAAAATTTAGTTGACACCTATAGAATATCAAAACATCTCACTAAAGATCTTACATGCTTTTCAGCAGATGGTAAAGTTGGTTCAAGGATTGACAGAAATTTTGTTAATAGTTTGTTGACAGGGCACTGAAGAGATGTTAATATAAAGCCAGTTGCATTCTCAGATCACAACATGGTTTGTGTACCCATTGTCAATGTTGACTGGGTAGCAAAAGGGGTTGGGTTTTTGAAATTAAACACAACACTGTTGGGAGAAGAATTTTATAAGAATAATATAGAGAGTTGTTGGCAGCATTGGATTAATAGGAAAGCATCATATAAGAGCACATTGCAATGGTGGGAGGATGTAAAACTGGATTTAAAGTATGTTTCCCGGCAGTATGCTATTAGAAAAGCACGGGAAATACGCAAACGCAAGAAAACACCTCATCGATCACTGATGAAAATTATTGCTAAAGTAATTAATGTTGAAGATAATTATTATGAATTACTGGTTAAAATTAAAAGTAAAAAGAGAGATCTAGAACAATATGAGTTTGATGGTGCAAAAATTAGAGCAAGAGCCCAGATGCATGCAGAAGGGGAAAAGCCAGCCTGATATTTTTGCACATTACAAAAAGCACGGGCAATAGATAAGGTGATGTGCTCATTAAACATGCTGGATGGGTCAACAAAAAGGCATTTGACCATGTGGAATGGGATTTTCTTTTTACTCCTTTGCAATCCTTTATGTTAGGCACAAACTTTATTAAATGGGTTCAGATTTTATATACGGATATCAAGAGTAGCTATTCAGTGAACAATCAATTATCTAGAAAAATTGTCTTTGAACGTGGTGTTAGGCAGGGGTGTTCCCTATCACCATTATTATTTGTTATTGGATGGATTCCCTTGGCATAGCATTGAGGCAAAATAATAACTTTCAAGGCATAGAAAGACCACTTAAGCTGTCACAATATGCTAATGACACAACTGTGTTTGCTAGTTCAAACAATGATTTTCCAATTTTAAACCAAGTACTAGAAAAGTTCAAAAATGCTTCCGGTTTGAAAATCAATAAAGGAAAATCCAAAGGATTATTTTTGGGGCCATGGAAAGAGCGGAATGACCAGCCACTTGAAATCAATTGGTCTAATGATACCATTAAGATTTTAGGCATCTATTTTAGCAGGAAACCGAATGCAACACAAAATTGGGATGAACGTGTATCTAAGCTTAAGAGAATATTAGCAAATTGGAAGCGTCGTCGTCTTTCAATTTTTGGTAGAGTGTTTGCTGTCAACAGCTTGATATTGTCTGGGCTATGGTATACAGCATCTGTTGTACACATGCCACAACATGTAGAAAAGGGGATTAATGATTTAATATTGTCATTGATATGGGAAGAAAAGAGTCATTTAGTTTCCCATCGTGTTCTCAATAATGCGAAGTTAGAAGGAGGACTTGATTTAATTGATATTAAAGTAAAATGTGTTTCTTTAAGGCTAAAATTTTTGAATGATCTTATTACATCAGATGCGATGTGGGCATGTGTTTTACGAGCTCTCGTGGAGAGAATTGTAGAACCATTTCTCACGGAGTGTTTTTACCTCAAAGAAGCCACCTCCGAATAGCCAAATGTTACCAGATGTGTTTAAAGATCAAGTTAAGGAGTTAGAAATATTTGACAGATACATGCCTCCACCTACGTGCTGGAATGAAGTACTAGAACAGGAATTGTGGGGCAATAGTAATATATGTTATAACAAGGCAGTACTTTATCTACCGTCCTTTGCAAAAAATGGCATTCAACGTTTGTCTGATATCATACACTCCCATACACGTAGATGAATTTCAATGCAAGAAGTGGCTAGAAAAACACATATGAGGCATATAGATGTCCAGCGGATACTAAATAAAATAAAACATGCTGTACCAATTGAATGGTTTCGTCTGCCAAATGTAAATCATAATAGTTTGACTCCGCAACCTGCACTAGTTCTTGATGATGAGATGTTAAAATACAAAATGAGATCCAAGGAATGGTATGAGACGAAAACAGGTAACACCTCCCATAGCAAAAAGAGATGGGAAAATCCAAAGGATTATTTTTGAGGCCATGGAAAGAGCGGAATGACCAGCCACTTGAAATCAAGTGGTCTAATGATACCATTAAAATTTTAGGCATCTATTTTAGCAGGAAATCGAATGCAACACAAAATTGGGATGAACGAGTATCTAAGCTTAAGAGAATATTAGCAAATTGGAAGCGTCGTCGTCTTTCAATTTTTGGTAGAGTGTTTGCTGTCAACAACTTGATGTTGTCTGGGCTATGGTATACAGCATCTGTTGTACACATGCCAAAACATGTATTGTGGCGATTATTACATCGACGGCCATGGGTGGGATACTTGACATACATGTGCATATAACGACTTCTGATAGGTGTTACTTATGTCAAACAGACGAGGAAACAATCGAGCATTTATTTGCAGAATGTCCAATATCGTCACAATTTTGGGAGTATATCAGCCAAATCTTGGCATAATTTGGAGCTAAGCCCATTGTGGTAGAAAAACATGTAGTGTTATTTAGAGAATTTGGATCAAGCGGTGAAAATATCACAAAGTCTTATAAGATTATTTTAATACCAATGCTAACCATGGGTGTTTGGCCAATCACAATAGAGCAATAAAGGCAATATTTCGTTCATTGCTGCTGAATCATGTTCCTTGCGAATGTTTTAGATTAAAATAGCACGGTAAAGAAAAAGTATTCAAAGACAAATGGTGCAAAACAAACATAGTTTCAATAAACTTGGGAACTGTAAAAATAAATGAGCCTGCACTAGCGTAATTCATTCAATTACTTCAACTGTTTTATCTGTGCTTTTTAATTAATCTGTGTCTTGTAATTCATTTTAGTCTGCGTTTTTATATTGTTATGTTTAATACTTCATGTTAACAATTAAACAGACTGGCGTAATAATCAATCGATAAAATATGTTGCCATTGAATTATAAAATAGTCTCGGGTAATTTTAGGAACTTGCACAGGTTTTTTCCAGGGTTATTTGTTCCCGGGTAATTTATAAAGCCTTACAATAAAGTAAATCTATGTTTCTGTAATTGTCCTGCCGACTATATGTGTTATACTACCCAAATGTTACTACGCCCGCTGATCTTTAATGAATCAGCCCACTGGCGTCAATGTTTGACTTCTTTGTCTTTGATTGACGAGTCACTTTTCAATTGTTGGACAGCTGCACTCGCCACATGGGCCTAGTACCACACCTGGATTGAATAGTAATGCCTTTGTTAAGTTTTGTTTTGCTATCAGATCTTTATCAGCTTATTGTTTTGTATCCATACTGGTTAAGCGATATGTATTTATAGATTGTATTAGTGTTCGTTAGTTAGATATGTTACTTATTTGTAATAACAAAATTTTTTCCCCAGAAACTAAATTTCAAGGTAACTATACATGTAAACTGTTGAATATTTTGAAACGATTTGACTGGGAGACTAGATCTTGATGATGAGATGTTAAAATACAAAATGAGATCCAAGGAATGGTACCACGTTATGAGACGAAAACAGGTAACACCTCCCATAGCAAATAAGAGATGGGATGACTCAAGCTATACACCACCCAGTTGGAAAAATGTATGGAAAATCTTACATTTTCCATACATACCAAATATGGCTCGTGATTTATTGTGGTGATTACTACATCGACGGCTATGGGAGGGACACTTGACATACACGTGCAATATAACCTGGATTGCATAGTAATGCCTTTGTTAAGTTTTGTTTTACTATCAGATCTTTATCAGCTTATTGTTTTGTATCTATACCGGTTAAGCGGTATGTATTTATAGATTGTATTAGTGTTCGTTAGTTAGATATGTTATTTATTTGTTGTTTTGGTGTAATATTAATCAGGCTTACTAAGTCACCATTTTTTTCTGGAGGTTTGCAAGCCTTTTTAAAGGAGTTCCTCCGTGAAGTTTGTCCGACTGCGTCAGCGTCAGATTTTCAAAAAAAAAGTAAAAAAAAAGTAGAAGTAGTAGTAGTAGTAGTAGTAGTAGTAGTAGTAGTAGTAGTAGTAGTAGTAGTGGTGGGTTGGTGGTGGTGATGGTAGTAGTAGTAGTAGTAGTAGTAGTAGTAGTAGTAGTCGCGGTGGCGCTAGTGGTCGTGGTAGTATTGGTAGTGGTAGCAGTAGCAGTAGAATTAGCAGCAGCAGCAGCAGCAGTATTAGTAGTAGTAGTAGTAGTAGTAGTAGTAGTAGTAGTAGTAGTAGTAGTAGTAGTAGTAGTAGTAGTAATAGTAGTAGTAGTAGTAGTAGTAGTAGTAGTAGTAGTAGTAGTAGTAGTAGTAGTAGTAGTAGTAGTAGTGGTAATCGCGGTGGTGGTGGTGGTGGTAGTATTGGTAGTGGTAGCAGTAGAATTAGCAGCAGCAACAGTGGTAGTAGTAGTAGTAGTAGTAGTAGTAGTAGTAGTAGTAGTAGTAGTAGTAGTAGTAGTGTGAGTAGTGGTTTTTGTGTAAACATGTGATGGCGGCATGTGACTGTGCCGTTAAGTTAGGATAAGGCAAACATAGTAGTGCTATGTATGGCGTTGTAAGCCATGGAAACTTATGCCAAGAGAGACGACAATTACTATATAATGATCTATCTATTTATATTCAAACTTCTACTGGAGAGATCCATTTTCGGCTATGCTCCGCCCACTTATTACTGTGTTGGAATGGATTGGAAACTCTGAAACATTTTTTCCCAGAAACTAAATTTCAAGGTAACTATACATGTAAACTGTTGAATATTTTGAAACGATTTGACTGGGAGATGTTGCTGCCTATAACAGCAACAGCGCCCAGTTAAATCAGTTTCAAAATATTAATATTTAACAGAATGTTTATTCAATGCATACATTTCGTACACTTTAGTGGAGACCTTTTCGATTTTCGTGACGGATCTACGTCATTTTGATTGTGACGTCAGCTAACAAGTGATGCATTTGGTTATGACACCACATAATTGAGTGACAGTTCGGATCCCTCTATTGTACTATGTTAGCGCTACCTACCTGCATGCATCATATACGCAGTCCTGATAGTACGCCAGCATGGCATGTTTATCCATCAATAGGCGACATTGGGAAAATAAGGTACCAGTTTTGATCACAGAACAAGATTCCATTGACCAAGCTTCGCGGCCCACCAATGACGGCGCCTGCAATTCAGGATCACACATTAACCCCTCTTGTGTCACCAGCGCCTCAAAGCGCTCAAAATACTACTTGATATATTAATTAAACGTTTTGATGGTCAATATTTTTCAAGATATTTTAATTTAATTTTTATTTTTGTAAATTGACCACTGAACTTTTTTTCGCCGGCTTGACCATTAAAGGGGTAATGGTAAAGAAAATTAATGTGTTTACTTACCCAGTGTTTATCTGCAGGTCGAGAGATGAGTATTTAAAAAAAAAATTTACCATTCTAGTGATAAATATTTAAAAGATACTCTCCTCTCGGTCTTTCAAATAGCCATCCATGTCTGAAGACCACTGCTTTTGGTGATAAGATTTTTTACAATTAAAGGGCTAAGTTGACACAAGAGGAAATGTTATAGGAAATGATATATAAACGAGATCTGTGATACCAATCTTATTGTCATAGAATAGCTCTATAAGAATATGCTTATAATTAGAGTATAGTGCAATGGAAATATTAATATAATAGTTATGCACGATTGGGCATATTAAGTTTTCAGTTTCAATTTTCTTTATATCACTCCGGATATTACAAATGGCATACGAGGGAAATATTTATGTTACAGTTATTTGTCGATAGAGGATAATCTATACATTGATATAAATATTAATCCTCTGTTGTTGTTGTTGTTGTTGTTGTTGTCATCGTCGTATATGATTTAGTAGTTGTTTGTCTGTTTGTTTGATTAATTTTGCTTATCTCGAATTTTTCTCTATAAGTATGACAGTAGCTTGCATAATTTATACAAAACAGTGAAATATTATACTACGATGCTTTTTCTAAAGGACAACTTACGTCTTCTTATACGCATACTCAGGTCTTACAATATGTCATACATCACCTATGCATGACATTTTAATTTTTTATCATCGCATCAAAGAAAGATATCTAGGCTTTGATAGCTAAATGTTGATACATTTTTCTAGTCTATGCAGGCTGATATGATGTACTCTTCAACCAATTAAAAAAAACCTCGGCCGTTCACCTCGTCTGCGTGTCAGTCATGCATGTGCCATCTAGTCATTTAGCTTGGAAAAGTGGTGTTAAAGCTTACATATAAGCTATTAAGTCTTAGACAACAAAAACTTGCTGTCAAATCTGTTTCAAGATATTCAATCGGATAGTTATTATATGATAAACAATTCGTTTATGCCTGGTCCTTCATGACATCATATACGCTCGGTTAAGGAGGCAAAATGGTGGACCCCCATGAGTCATCATTAATGCGATATTCGAAAGCAAATAACAGCGACATAAATAAAGGAACGAGCATGAAACTGAATACTATGGACTCAATATATGATAATTTACCAGCACAATACAATATTTGAGATGACACGAGTGTGCCTTTAATATTTGACCTTTGTGTTGGTCCTGAGGAATATCCATTTGCGGTCCAAGAGAAGAGTCGTTTTGAAATTTTACGAGTGGATTGACTGGCTCGATAAGCGAGCCTTTCAGTCAAGTGGTAAATTTTCAAAAAGTCTTCTCTTGGCAAGCAAATACTTTGATGTTCTTAAGCAAATTTTGCCATTAAATGGTTAATGCGATAGTGTAGCGAGAAAGGAATACATATTCGGAATTTCTGCATACATACATTTAGCCAAACTTACCGGACATGGGTTCGTGGATAGAGATGGGTCTACCACTGGTATTGGACAATTAGCAGATATTTTCCATGAGTCCGCAAACTCCTGTATTGTGGTTTCCACAATACCAGCCTGTGATAAATAGTCATTTGCCAAATCCCCGTCGTAATCGCCACACAGTCCGACAACCTTTCCTTTCCACACTTTGCTCAGGTGAACATAAACTCGAGTACCTGCAAAAGATACAGTTATTAAATTTAGCTGGAAGGACTCTAGAGGGCCTATCAGTTAAATCAGTTTCAAAATAACAGCTTATGAACATAAACTCGAGTACCTGCACAAGATACAGTTATTAACTCACCGAGTCTTGGTAGAGGACTCTAGTGGCCCTACCAGTTAAATCAGTTTCAAAATAACAGCTTATGAACATAAACTCGAGTACCTGCACAAGATACAGTTATTAACTCACCGAGTCTTAAATTTAGCTGGAAGGGCTCTAGTGGGCTTAGACTCAGACAGAAGTTTGACTGGCCAAGTTTACTGGCGGCCATCTTGGATTTCTGAAATGCTAATTTACTAGATGAGCGATACAGACTACAGGTACCTTGGGCTTCTTGTTGATTTAGTACACTCAGCGTCCCAATATAGGAATCGACCCCACCCCTACCAGTTAAATCAGTTTCAAAATAACAGCTTGTTTGTACTGCTACCTTACAATTTCGATTCGAGGAATCCAGATTTCAAAGTTTAAAATCGATGCCAGCACGTGGAGAATTTTTTTGGGTTGGCGTATGGTTCGGGTCCCTGTTAAATAAGTCCCATTCACGTGGAAAAGTGTGCGAAGCTTAGCTAAGAACAATCCGGGAATAGCTAGAAATGGATCGCCCTATTATGACGTCACACAGTTTTCTACTTATCAATGACGTCGAGTCACGTGGCGCTATAGTGAGTGACGTCAGTCGGGTCTTTTTAACAGAAAGGTGATAAGTTTTTTGATGTTTTTAAACATATATTTCTAGATGAATATTGCGCTGTACGCGAAGAAATATTACATACTTAGCCACCAACAACTTTAAGTCAAATTGATGTCAACATATTCAACATGTCCAGAGTTGCTGCCCATTGAAAATTATTGTTTGGTGGCTTGCAGTGGTCAGAAAGTTAAAAGGTTCTGGTAAACACGTGATTTATTTTATATTTACATAACAATACCATAATCCCATTGAACAATGAGTCCGAAATCCGTAATAATGTTCATGAAAAGGCCGGCATGTTGCAAAACCAGCCCAGATGTTTGATAATGGGACTGCGTGATGGTTCTGTTGTTGATGGTCACCGGTTTCCCGCGCAGGAAGTGTATGCTGATGCCGTATATGTTCACGTACATGGACTTTGTGCACGTGATGCCCGTGCTCCCGCACTGTACATTTTCGGCAGTGATTTCGAACACTTTCCCGTCACGATCTTTTGTTAGGACGTAGGAGCATGCGCCTTGGAAGGAGTATCGTTTCTTGTCGAACGTGTTGTAGTGGGGATCTCCGGAGGCCCAACATGTAGCTAGAAAATAAAATTATACATGTATATTATTACATGCTATACCATGATAGCATACAGAGCCGGATTAAGGTAAGGGCTAATTTGACTAGAAGCTTTCAGTCACATTAGTTTAAAAATATTAGTAAACCGCAGCAGCAGCAGCAGCAGCAGCAGCAGCAGCAGCAGCAGCAGCAGCAGCAGCAGCAGCAGCAGTAGTAGTAGTAGTAGTAGTAGTAGTAGTAGTAGTAGTCCCCTGTCATTCCCTGCAATTTAGGTATTTTGAAATCATTTTGACCGAAACTTGTATATTCCACCAGAAAAAGTGATAGCAACAGCTTCCCATAAAATTGGCTTTAAATTTTCAACAACAACAAAATTAACCTTGAAAATATCATGATTAATAATTCAAATAGTGTTTATAGTCAACCACACGGTCTACAGGAATGTTTATTTTTAGTATCATTTGTTCTGGGGTAATTTTCAAAACGTCCATTCAATGTAAATTAACTTGGCTTTTTCATTTTGGTCTAATCATGTATTCGCAGTAGCCAAAATATTCATAATATGGTAATTTTTGAAAAAGTTTTGGAGATTCATGTGTGTACGGCAATTGCATCAGGGTATTTTGTAATAAACATAAATTAAGTGGTCCATATTAATTTCATTGCACCGATTCATTGCTTTTATAGCAATGCAATAATATGATTTATATAATGTTTATAAATATATTTTTAAATTTATAGAATTTATTTCTACATAATACTGACGTATACTGTGTGTTAATTAATTTCCCTACATTTTAGTGTTCTTTGTCAGTAAATATTTGTGGATAGAAAGGCTTTTCACACGATCCTTTGATCGCGTTACCAAAAAAAAAAAGAAAGTAGTAGCAGTAGTAGTAGTAGTAGTAGTAGTAGTAGTAGTAGTAGTAGTAGTAGTAGTAGTAGTAGTAGTGGTAGTGGTAGTAGTAGTAGTAGTAGTAGTAGTAGTAGTAGTAGTAGTAGTAGTAGTAGTCGCCTGTCATTCTCTGCAATTTAGGTATTTTGAAATCATTTTGACCGAAACTTGTATATTCCACCAGAAAAAGTGACTTTCAAATATAACGTTTTCAAAAGGATCAATAGTGACTTAGCAGTAGCAAGTTAATCGCTCGACATCGGCGGCTGTAGTAAATACTATTCATACCGCTTACAAAACTATATTCAGTTGTGCTTTCATTATATTCAGGTAGGCTTATGCGGTATACCTGCAAACACAGTTGACACACAGCGGAGTGAGAAGCACCAGCTTGGTCACTAATGGCTCCAAGTTAAGCGCGCTTAGATTTAGTAAATGCCTTTTCTCAAATAATCCTGATTAATTTCCATTTTTACCGATGGTAGTTTATTTAATATTGTATGAAATTACCAATAAACATCATTTGTTATTTCCCTTTTCCGTTCCTTTAAGTTAGGAGGGTTTGTAAAACAACAAAAATAAATTGGTATTGCCTAATAAAGATTTTGTGAAAATATATGGTTTCACAGATTTTTGCTGAATCTAAATTCAAGCATTTTAACGTACATCTGCTAAAACCAGGCACCTATACGAGCCCTTTAATCGAATAAAGAATTCAAGAACTTTATGCACTTTTAAGGCACGGTATGGACTCAGTAATAGGCCAGATCAAATGTTACCAGCGCTTAAGCAATACTAAGGTTATGTGTGCTTGTGCACGTTTGTGTGTGCGTGCTTGCGTGAGTTCGCAAGTATGTGAGTGCGTGTGCGCGCGTGCGTGCGTGTTTGTGTTTCTGCGATTACGCATACGTCTTACCAGGACACTCGTATTCCTTAATTTTGACCCAATTTCTCTTCTGGCATTCCCTGAAATTCAGTACATAAATGCATCATCATTTAATTAACAACAACAAAAACAACAACAACAACAACAACAACAATAGCAACAACAACAAAAACAACAATTATTAGGATCTACGGTATTGTATCTTGTAAAGAAACAAAAACCAATTGTAACAATATAATGCTCCTTATAACTATTATGTAAATCCCCCAAATACTATTGGCATATAGTCTGGGTGTAAATAAAATAATTAATCTGCGATTTATCGCAGATTATTGTTTTTTCTCAGGATCTTTATTCTTATTATTAATCTGCGATCTATCACAGATTATTGTTTTTTCTCAGGATCTTTATTCTTCTTCTTCTTCTTCTCCTCCTGCTTCTTCTTCTTCTTCTTCTTCTTCTTCTTCTTCTTCTTCTTCTTCTTCTTCTTCTTATTATTATTATTATTCTTATTATTATTATTCTCAAGGATTTTCGCAAACTATCTCCTCACACAGTTTTGATCTGATCAACTTCAACCTTGGGGTGTATGGTCTCCGAGATCTCCGCATTTCCGCGGGCAAAAGGTCCCATAGTAAATGTATGGGAGCAATATTCAGACAGCGACTACTCCTAGAGTTTTTCCTCATTCATCTTGAAACTTCACAGACTTCTAGCATATCTTGCTCAACATGTCCACCCAAAATATTGTTTGGATATGGTGACCAGATTTGGTGAAAATCTGGCATAAGCCGAATTTTTTGGAATCAAAATACTTCATATTTATAGGGTGGTCAGATGGTTGAAATTTGGCATATGCGTAGATGTATTATACTACTCTTGATTAGTGAAATAAAATCGCTAGCGAACATGTTAACTATTCAGAACTCTGCATTTCCTTACCCACCATGTCCCCATAGAAAATGTATGAGAGCAATAGTCGGATATTGACTGCTCCTAGAGTTTTGCCTCTATCATCTTGAAACTGGAAAAACTTCTAGCATGTCTTGACCCACATGTTGACCCAAAATATTTTTTGGGGGAGAAAATCTGGCATAAGCCCAATTTTTTGGAAACAAGATAATTCATATTTCTAGGTTGGTCAGATGCTTGATATTTGGCATATACGTGGATACATTATACTACTATTGATTAATAATATAGAATCATTGGCGAACATGTTAACCTTTCAGAAACCTGCATTTCTGTTCCCAACATGTCACATAGGGAATGTATGGGAGCAATATTCAGTCAGCGACTGCTCCTAGGATTTTCTAGGATCTGTTGATCCGCAAGTTGACCCAAAAAATCTTTTCGGTTCTGTGACCAGTTTTTGAGAAAATGCTGCATAAATAGAATTATTTGACATCATGAAAATTCTTACTTCTGTTCCCTGTCCGAGGGTTGACATTTTTGACATCCCTAGATACCAGATGCTACTAATGCTTACTAAAATAACATCGATAGTGAACATATTAACATTTCTATTATTGCAAATCTGCACACTAAACAATATTTCCATGATTTGCTGATAGATGACGGAATTATGGTCGCGTTGTTTCAGCATTTAGATCACCTGATCCAGGGCGGAATTGCCTCTCAGACACCATCTACGGAACTTAGGTATCCCGAACGGAGATATTGAGATGTTTGTATCGTAGACAAATATGCCAATAGGGAATGTATTGGAAATTGATTTGAATCATTTGATGATAAATGACACCGTTTTGGAAATATCATATCTAAACTTTGTACATTTATTGTACGCACCAGTTATGTATAGATCATCCGCAGAAATAGGATTTGATGTATGATTCCGGAGAATTCCACGTTTTCTTGTCCAAAAAGTCAAATTGGAAATGTAAGGGAGTGCTATTCGGACAGCAACTCGTTCTAGAGTTTCTTGCAGATCATGGAGAAACTTAACAGACTTCTAGCATCTGTTAACGTGCACCTGACACCTACATATTTTCCTTGTCCATTGAGTACTATTTGCGATTTCTAGCCTCCAAACTTGAGACACTTTCAGTAAACCTTAGGGCCTGGGATGCTTTTATTTTTCTTTTGGATCCAGCGAATAATTTTCCGTGGAATACGCTTATCCATGCCCAAAATGCCCCATATGAAATGTACTCCCTTATATTTCCAATATTGAATTGACTCAATCAATTTCAACAGGTAAAGGGAGGTAATTCATGCTAAAAACAAACATTGGTCAGTTTTGTGCATGAATTGCCTCCCTTTACCTTTAATTCATTAATTTCTCCTTTATTTGACATTTAATGGCCTTTTCCTTGATTTTGGTAAAAATTTCACTCTAGCAAATCAGGACACATTATTTTATATACTTTAGGGTCAAGGCTATTGGTTTTCAAGAAATCAGCTTTTCCATACCCTGTGTAAAACTATGGGAATTTCAACTATGGATCTTTGGACTGCAACAACACTTAGACTTTTTATCAGATCAGCATCAGACATGTTCAATGATCATGTGAGAAGAGGGCTTATAATACTCATTAATGCCCAATCATCGCAGATTTACAGTTACTTCAGTAAATGTGTTCTAGTTTAATTTTATTTCATTTCAGTTTATCAGTGGATGTTAATCATGTGTTATGCGCACATTTCTGTGAATAATTTAGAAGGCATATATACTTACATCAGCTTGCAGCCCATTTTCACCTGGCTCCCACGCACATAATATTGCCCGGCAAATGGGCAGGGACATTCATCTGGATCGACGCAATAACCCTATAGAAGATGAGAGCAGAATGGTATGTTTAATTAAAATTGACCTTTCCAGTTTATCCATCAATCATATGACATCATAACCAACTATGTGATGTGTTGGAGGACGTTTTTTGTTTACTATTTTGAAACTAATTTGATTGGGCGCCGTTGCTGCCAGCAACAACACCCAGTCAGATTAGTTTTAAAATAGTCAACAGCTTACCTAAATGTGTCTGGAAATCGGGGAGTTCAGGAATCTATCGATCAACACCGGCGAAGTGTGGGTGGAGCTTAGCTAAAGATTGGTGTGCCATAGCTAAACCTGGATTCCTCCATTATAAGGCCATATAAGGCTCTCAGAACTATGCTTTCACATTCTTAAATATCTTCCCCTCGACTATCTTTCCCTCTCCACCGCTTCATATTGACTTCCCAGTCTGTTTACTTCCTTCCTTTTCGCCGTCTTCTGTAGCACCTTCCCTTTATTCCTACCTTTCTGTCTTTCTTTCTCCGTTCCTTTCCTTATCATTTCTTCTCATCTCTCATTCAATTCCCATTGCCGTTACCTTCATCATCCTTGTCTTTCCATTCCATAACCTCTTATTCCCTTTTATTATCTTTACCGTTCCTAAATTTTAGTCTTCCATCCTGAATTCCCTTTCCCTTGCCCTACCTTATTTTTCACAGGTTCACTTAAATTTCTCTCCCTCCTTTTTCGTTGCCTTACCATTATTTATGCTTTAACCATTTCAGGACGAAGCCAGCCAAAACCAGGCTCTGCAATGATCTTGAATAATCTCCATTTACAGGTCAAGGGATTATTTTTGAAAATTTGCCACTGGGATGGCTGGCTTGTTAACCGAGCCAGTCATTCCAGCAGTAAGTTTAAAAAAAACCTTATTTGTCTGCAAATTCACATTTTATATGGGAAAATTTTAATTGTTCTTAAATAAATCTGAGGGCTAAAGCGTTAAATAAGAACTACCGTACTGCCTTCACTTACGTCAGGATCCCTAGTGTGGTTACTAAGGCAACCACATCCTTCTGTAAACAAGCTGTCTACCATTATGTCAACAGGACAAATGTACTGTCGTTGGTCATATGTTACACACGTTGACTGGCAGTGGAAGTCATTCTCAAGCCAAACCTGATTTTTCGGACACACAACCGCTTCATTACACGATTCCTGCCCACAGTCCCATGCACCGTTTGTGCATGTGCTGAAAAGTATACCAAGATTGCAATGACGGTATTTTGTTTTACTTCATTAAAATGTTCAATGCAAGACGGATGTACACACGCGCTTTGATACACGATCATATACACACTCATGCACACGCACATGCTTGCTTCCAATTACGTGTGCGCCTGTACGCCTTCTCGCATGCGCGCTCACCCACTCACCCGTTCACCCACCAGATCCTGCCCGAATCCACCACCGCTCGCCCACGCACTGGCTCACTTGCTTGATGGTTCATTCCGTCGTTCACTCACTACCTCTCTCTCTGCTCGATGCCCAACACCCGCCCGCCAACCTACCCTAACGCCTATCCGCGGGCCTCTCTATCTCGTCCCAATCTGATCCGGCCACCAACTCACTCGATCCTTATAACTCATTCGCTCAGAAACCGTCAACTCGTCCACCCACTCGCTGGCCTGCACCCCTCCTCTCTCTCTCTCTCTCTCTCTCTCTCTCTCTCTCTCACGGTCACTCACCCCCTATATAAACACCATTCAATGCTCACATATACACCTACCATCAAATATGTACAGAAAAATCCCACCGTAAATAAATATCTCACCAGTCAGTGCACTTCCGGAAGATCACCTCACCAGCTTGATGTATGGTCCTATCTATAGAGTACTTATTGTAGCATGTGCACTGGTCCTGAGTGACGCACTGACCAAGGTCATCCATGTACTGACCACTACGGCACTGACAACCGGAAATACATTCCTCCACACAATTCTCATCCGTAACCTCAAAATCCCGGCACACTCCCCGGCATGGTGAGACACACTCCGTGTACTCCTGTCCGGAACCAGAACAGGTAGATGCTGTCAAATAAAAGATGTTATTTTTACAGGCAATCTTGCTTTCGAGACAAGGTAGGCTATTGGGGATTCCAGTATATCCATCAATCATATGACGTCATAATCAACTGCGTGACATGTAGAATGACGCCATATACAATTACGTCATGAATGATGTGGCTAGGTTCCTAGCGAACACTTAATTGATGATGGACTAAGCTTTGTTGTACGAATTGTATGTCTTTACTATTTAATAAACATGCTGTTGAATATTTTGAAACTAATTTGACTGGGCGCTTACCCGTAAAGCTTTCTCAAAAATGATATTTAGGGAGTCCAGGGATCGATCGATCCCAACACGGCGAAGTGTGGGTGGAGCTTAGCTAAAGATGGGCGGGGCATAGCTAAAACTGGATTCCTACATTAGGTTTAACCCTTTAAGATTCAAACTGAGAATGTCCGAAAAAATAATGTTTGTTGATACATTTCTCGGTATACGCCCTCATGATAGAGACGCCATAATTTGGCAGCGTGGTGTAAAAGAAACTATACAAGTAAGCTGGTGAATATTTTGAAACTAATTTAACTGGGAGCTGTTGCTGCCATTCAGAAATCACCCTTTTAACACTACGCATTTTAGTAGGCTACCAACCTTTGACATAAAACGACATAAAACGATAAAGTAAGATCAGCTAGAATATTTAGCTAGGTCACTGACGTGCTTTTGAGATGGATATCGGGTTATTAGTAATAACCCTAAATGGAACATTTGACGAGGAATTAATTCATGCGTAGAGAGTTGATTTTAATTTTATCTACAGAATTTCGGGATTTTAAATTGTTCTGTAGGTTACATTATTGACAAAATTTTTGAATACAAATCTTAGAAATTATGCAACCAACCATAACAAATACATCTGTTGACCAATGCACAATTCTAAAATTGGCATGGATATCCACTTGACTTTTGTAGTTTATCCATCCATCATATAACTTCATAATCAACTACGTGACGCGTAGGCTGACGTCACACGCCTTGCGTTATGAATGACTAGATTTAGTCCGGCAGGTTGTATGAATTGTAAGTTTTTACTATTTAATAAACATGCTGTCGAATATTATGAAACTAATTTGACTGGGCGCTGTTGCTGTCATAGTTTACCTGTATAGTTTTCTAGAAATTGATAGTCACGGAATTCAGGGATCGATCGATCTCAACACGAGCGTGGTGTGGGTGGAGCGTAGCTAGAGATGTGCGGGGCATAGCTAAAACTGGAAATGTTCATTGTGAGACTGTGCATTGAGTGTGACTCCCATCTATAACCACAGTAGATAGATGACCAATGTACCTTTCCAAGCTTAGCTATGCCCCGCCCATCTCAATCTAAGCTCCACCAACCTCACCTCCTTGTTGGGATCGATCGATCTCTGGACTCCCTGACTAGCAATTTCCAGAAATCTATACATGCAAGCTGTTGAATATTTTGAAATTAATTTGTCTAGGTGCTGTTGCTGCCTATGCCGCAGCAACAGCGCCCAGTCAAATTAGTTTCAAAATATTCAACAGCGTTTTTATTAAATAGCAAAGACATACAACGTGTCTTAAAGAAGGGCGATCATTGCGGAATCATTCATGATGTCATGATTATGACGTCATCATACACGTCACTTAGTTAATTATGACAATATATGACGTCATATCATAGACGGATACTCGGGAACAGTGAATTGACATACATCAAATATAACAGTAAAAATGTCAAGTATTCAGTGTTTTGAGAAAGCATTTATAGCATAGACAATTCACCCAGCATTTATAGCATAGACAATTCACCCAGAGTTTATCACTGGAATGACTAGCTCCATTAACCAGTCCAGTAGTATATTATCAAAAAAAGTCTTTTTTGGGTCTGTAAAAGAACATTTTCTCTGAGAAAATTGAAATGTGGCATTCTTCGAAGACTAGAGAAATCTATCAAGATTTGACAATTGAATTAACTATCTATCGTTAACGCCGTGATAAAATGGAGTGATCCAGTTTCTCAGTCACCCATATGAAGTCATAATCTACTACGGAACATGGGTGCTAACGTCATGATCAATTACGTCATGAATGCCGTGATATCATCTGTTATAAACGATTAATAGTCCGTCAAGTTGTACGAATTGTATGTCTTTACTATTTAATAAAGATTCTGTTGAATATTTTGAAACTAGTTTGACAGGGCGGTGTTACTGCCATAGGCAGCAACAACACCCAGTCAATTAGTTTCAAAATATTCAACAGCTTACCTGTATAGTTTTCTGGAAATTGAGATTCAGAGAGTGATTGGATCGATTGATCCCGACGCGAGCAAAGCGTGGGTAGGGCTTAGCTAGAGATGTGTGGGGCATAGCTAAAACTGGATTCGTCCTTTATAAAATGGCATGTATAATTTATGATTGACACGCAATGTCGTCTGAATATCTATTATGAGATGAGGTTAGTTTTTAGCTCCGGGTATCGGCTCAATAAATCATCGCCATGTCCCTTACTTAGTCAGTTAGTTAGTCATAGAAGCTTATTCTGGGCTGTATTTAAAAAAACCCCTACTGATCCAATTTGGCTCCGAATCGGATCAAATACTGGATATGTGAATATCTCGGCTAAGATTTTAACACGGGAATGGGTGTGATCATACATACAAACAACTTGGAGTTTGATCCAAAAGATTCGGACAATCCGAAAAGATCCGGAACCCGCAGCTACCGAGATTCTGCCGACCTTGTTTTTAAATTTAAATGTTTATTTAACATACGGCATTTTTCTTGCATGTCCCCATTTCTTGTCCATTCCACAATATTTCCGATCTGCGCACAGGCCCTGGAAAGTGCAGCCGCCATTGTACACAATGGCGTGGAATTTTGTAATAGACATACGTCTCTTATACACATTTTATAGAACCGCTCTGAACCGTCTAGTGCAGATATGCAGTTTCCAAAAATCGCTTCGTCAATCAGCGACTTGCAAATTTCAAGAGCCATGTACCTCATAGGCTGAAAAATATAAATAAGTAGATATATACATGCGCACATTCCATTTTCAAAGACAATGGGCCTTTCCAGTTTATCCATCAATCACATGACGTCATAATCAACCACGCAACGTGTAGGATAACGTCATAATCAATGACGTCATGAATGATGTAGATAAGTTCGCCACGAGCGCTTAATTGATGACGGACTAAGCGTTGTTGTACGAATTGTATGTCTTTACTATTTAATAAATATGCTGGTGAATATTTTGAAACTAATTTGACTGAACGCTGTTGCTTCCATGGGCAGCAACAGCACCCAGTTAAATTAGTTTCAAAATATTCAACAGATTACCTGTATATTATTTTTGGGAAATTGATAGTCAGGGAGTTCAGGGATCGATCGATCCCAACACGGGCGAAGTGTGAGTGCAGCCTAGCTAGAGATGGCCGAGGCATAGCTAAAACCGGATTCCGCAATTTGTATTCTTTAGAGATATTTATTATTCTGAATGTCTATGTTTGTAGAACCATCTGTACCATCACCGTAGCCTGTCTGTCTGTCCGCCTGCTTACCTGCCTGCCAAAAGGCTGGTACGGTGAAAGCGGAATATCCGGATCAGGTCGGGTCAAATTCCGGATTTATTGGCATTTCGGAAACTCCTGATCCTATTGGGCTCACATTTTATTATGTTCTATTGTGTCCGTGCTCGTGCGCGCGCGTGTGTGCGTCCGTGCAATTGCATGCGCGTGAATGCAAGTGAGCGTGAGTGTATGTTTACGCGCATGCGTGCTTGTGTGCGCGCGTGTGTGTGTGTGAGTTCATGCAAGTGTGCGTGCGTGAATGCGTGCGCGGGTGCGCGTGTACGCGCGCTCCCTCTACCTACCTCAGTTTTACACGGTTCATATATGTATGTGTCTATTGGAGAACATGCGTATGAGTTAGCGATGTATGAATTGGCAAATATCTGTGGGTTTTCAGACATGGCACCAGTACGGGTTTCTACTTCATCGCCAGCCATGTTGTTGTATCGACCACAGACACCTCGCACCTGACAATGTAAATATAAATAATTAATTTTTAATCCGAAAGTAGAATAGAAAATTATTATTATGATTCTTCCCGTATTACATTAATTCTCCGATAAAACCTAGCAACATGACTCAATGTTACCGCCTACCTTTTATAATAATTGTTTTAATTTTGTCAATCTTACCCACACAAATATTCGTCATCAGATGCAATGCATGAATCCAGTTTCTCAGTCAATCAATTGACGACATAATCAACTACGTGGCGTGTAGGATGACGTTATAATCAATAACGTCATGAGTCACTCGATTTAGTTCGTCGCCTTAGACGCTTAATAGTCCGTCAGGTTGTAAGAATTGTATATCTGTACTATGTAATAAACATGCTGTTAAATTTCACTTAGGCAGCAACAACACTCAGACAAATATTAATTTCAAAATATTCCACAGTTTATCCGTATAGTTTTCTGGAAATCGAGATTTAGGGAGTACATCTATCGATCGATCCCAAATACTGGCAAAGCGTGTGTGGATCCTAGCTTAGCAGATGGGCGGGACATAGCTAAAACTGGATTCATTTAGTTATGTGCGGGAGAGTGTCAAAATTGATACACGAGCGATCAAAGATTACAGACCCGCGCACTTACGTTTTTGTGACATTGTGAAAATTTTCGGATTATCCAGATTTTTTCTCTCGGATTTACAGGCGTAAAGAAAATGTGGAAGCCTAGTGTCCGGTCATACATTATCTTGTCCTAAGACTTGAGACACATCTGAAAAGTAGTTTTCGAGACATAAATAGATCCAGAATTTGATCTGATCTGCTTTTATCTTCACAAATGCCAACAAATTTAATAAACTTTCAGCCAAATCGTTAGAGAACTGATATAATTTTGAAAACAATATGGCAGCTACAGTTTTCAAAAACACTTCTTTCAAAAAAGGTTCATATTTTGTATTAACCCTTTAGTGACTAAATTTATTCAAAAAATTAAAATATTTGCTTATCGAATATCTACTTGCAGGCCAAGTGAAGACAATTTTTGAAAATTGACCACTGGAATGACTGGCTCTGTCACCGAGCCAGTCATTACAGTGATCAATTTTCAAAAATGGTCTTCACTTAGCCTGCCAATGGACATTTCTGATGACTACTGCAGAGGCCGGTTTGTGCCGGTTTCGTCATAAACCGGTTAATGTAACATTCCGGAGACAGATTGTTGCAAGCCCAACGGACTGGGAAACTCAGAGCCAGAAGTTGTAGAGTGGTCACGCATAGCCTTACTATAGGACTAGTACATATATAAAAGCATGTTTGTTAAATAGTGAAGCCAACCAATTCGTACAACAGCGCTTAGTCCGTCAACACATAAGCGTTCGTGACGAACTTAGCTATGCCATTCATGACGTATTATATTATGACACCAACATCTACGTCGCGTAGTTGACTATGACGCTGTATGTTTGACTGACGACCTGTATTCCTCCACTACGTCACCAGTTAGCTGCCGTCACAATCATAATGACGCATTTAGTTCCGTCATGAACATCATAAAGTTTGTCACTAGTGTACGAAGTGTGTGTCTTGGGGACGAATTTATAATTTAGTACGGTTTCTGTTGAATATCCTGAAAACAATTTGACTTGGAGTTGTCGTTGCCTACTCCAGTCAAGTTAGTTTCAAAGTATTGAACAGCTTAACTGTATAGTCAATTTGCAATTGGGATTCTGATAATTCAGCGTTCAAAGTATATAAATTGATCCCACAAACACTACAAAGTGGGCGGAGTTTAGTTAGAAATGGGGGAGGCATAGCTAAAAATGGATTCCTCTATTTCCACCCCTGTATAGAAGGGGAAACCCACCTTATTCAGATAGAATGGATTCAAGCTGATATAGAATCGCGTGTGTCCGTCATACAGGATTCTCAGTCCAAACCCCTTGACCATAATGAAGTCACTAGTCACTTTCTTGATGTAGACATAGCGGGATGTATATGGCAGCTGACCCGTCAAATCAATGCTGTTCATTTCAACTCGATTTTCTACTAGTTTAATGGTGCTACCTGAAAATAAATAGTATCACGAATTCAAAAATCCATTTCCTCACTTAATCATTATGACGTTATAATTAATCAACTACGTGACGTGAAGGCTGACGTTATAATCATGACGTTATGAATGACTCGATATAGTCCATCTTTAGCGCTTATAGTCCAGTAAAACTACAAATTAACCTAGAACAAATTGCAACAGAATTTATTTCTTTTCTGCGGCATTCATGGGACTGCCAGGTGTCACATATCAAAAGTCCTCCAAAATCCCTCGATGGGAAAGTGGGTAAATTCGCATATTTAGCTACCGCCATTATCCGAATAATGAAACTTCCCTTAGCTGCTTCATTCCGCAAATAAACGAAGTAGAAATGTTGTCTAAGCTCTGAATTTCATGGTCACGGAAGACAGTAAGCAATTGGCAATATTGCCTTGAACCACTTGTACAAATTCTCCAAACCACAGATTAAATATGGTTGTATGCACAGGGCCGGGGTAATTAAAAAAAATTATATTTAAAGTAAGTTTAATTTTGTTTTTCGCTTTTAAAATTTTATCTAAAATAAATTGCATTTTAATTTTCACTTTTATCTCACAATTTGAATAAATTTCTATACAATTCAATCAGAATATGGACATGGATTTAGATACATGCGTTATTTGTAACCAGAGCCTAGAAAATGGCTCACAAACTGTTAAGCTTCGAGTTAAACGCTCGGTATTAACAATGCTAGCAGAGCCCGTGAAAGCGATGTCATAGCTGAAGTAGGACAGAGGGTTCATGTAAAATGTCGACGGGAGTTCATTGATCCCAAGCGGATTGCCCGTGACGCAGAGAAAATCGAACAATCTCCGCCACCCATGCGAACACTCCGTTCAGAAAGTCCAACATTCAATTTTAGTGAACATTGTTTGCTACGCGGATACCCTGCAAAAATTCAAGATGGAAAGAAACGTGGCTATGATATTTATCCAGTAAGTACTCATGACTTTCAATGTAGTATCGCCGAGGCCTGTGAGCAGAGAAAAGACGAATGGGGCAAACTTGTAGCTGGGCGGCTTTCCTTCACGCCGGATTTATGCGTTGTCAATGCAGTATACCATCAAAGCTGCAGCGCAAATTTTCGAACCATGAAAAATATCCCTCAGCTGCACTCATCTTGCTCATCCCAAAAACATGGAAGGCCAGAAGACTTGGACAGAGTAAGAGCATTTAGTGCGACAATGGCATTTCTTGAAAATAATGATGATGAGCAGCTGACCCTGCACGACCTCGTTAATAAAATGCAAGATTATCTCGAATATATTTATATATATTTATTAGCACTGTGAATGGTAAGCCAAACGTTGTTACCTTTCGTTCTAAAGCATCTACTATTTTGACTGACTTCTATAAGGAACAGAAGAGAAAGGATTCCAAATCAGAGAGCATGCTAATCATCCAGACAGCTGCCAAACTGCTTAGACACGATATTAAGTTAATTGATTCATGCACATCATCTGAAAGCTATCCATCAAGGGAGCAAATGAGCGACCCAGTAAAGGCATTGAATTATTTACCACAGACACTGCGGGAATTATTGCGGATTTTGCTTACTGGAAAAGACACAGAAATGAAACAGGCATCAGTTGGCCAGGCTATTATGCAAGGAACTCGTCCTAGAGTTATTTTGGCACCTTTGCAGTTCGGGCTGTCATGTGAGATGCACCATAAATTTGGATCTAGATTTATTGTTGACACCTTGTACAAGCACGGATTTGGATGTTCATACGCGGAGATACAGAGGTTTGAGCGCAGTGCATCACTTCATGGTGGAGATCTACCACAGCCATTATCAGGCGAGTTCATTCAGTTTGTTGCCGACAATGTGGATCACAATATTTGCACAATAGATGGGCATAATACATTTCATGGAATGGGAATCATTGCATCTGTTACACCAGGAAACCTTTCGTGCAAACTTATTCCAAGGATAAATGTAACATCTGAAGATATCAAGCAAGTTGGCAAGATCTGTATCAGGAACTTTGAGTCTCAGCATACCAGGAACTTCCCATTGACCTTTAAGGAGTTAACTGCGATGGAACAAACAGACCCAACAGCTGACATTGACATCCTCTGAGATTTCTCTTTGTTTCTGCGTTCAAGGAGACAGTCATAGTCTGGCATGATGCAAACTGTTCACCAAGGAGTTTATCCAGGTAAATCATCTGTTATCTTCCTTCCGATGATAGATCTAGAGCCAAGTAACATGACCTGCATCTTTTCCACTTTGACTTATGTTTGTGAACAGGCAAACCGATACCATGTTGCACCCGTGATTACATTTGATCAGCCCTTATTTTGGAAAGCTATGACTATCATAGAGATTGAGCCGAGCTGGAGTCCATTAAAGCAAATTATTCTAAGACTCGGAGGTCTTCATATGGAGATGAGCTTCCTTGGCTGCATTGGTCACTTAATGGCAGGAAGCGGTCTTGCGCCTATTCTAGAGGTAGTCTACGCTGAGAATGCTGTCAAACACATTCTTAGTGGAAAGGCAATTTCTCGAGCAGTTCGAGGACACCTCATGGTTTTTGCTTCTCTCAGTACAATCTTGATTGCAAATGCATACAACCTACCACTACCTACAATTGCAGATGCTGAAGTTGACACAGTAGAATATTCCGCTGCAATGCATTCAAAAGAATTGTTTGACAATGATGATAATGTTGCAGGACATGAAACGATTGAAAGTTCCCTAAATAAAAGTCTGGTTAAAGTTGGAGAGCTCTATGATGACATTATCAAAAATCCGTATGTAGCTACAAGATTGTTCTCGGAAAATGCATTACATGATGTCAAGGACAAACTAGACTCAGAGAAGGTGGTCATGAAAGATAAGAGGACTGCACGACTCTGACTTTTGTATATGGAGTTGGTTGACATTCTGGGTAAATTCATTAAGGCAGAACGAACTGGTGATTGGAACATGCACCTTCAGACCGTTCGTGAGATGCTTCCATATTTTGCAGCCGCTGGGCATACTCTGTACGCCAAGTCTGCATATGTATATTTACAAAAGATGTTAGAAATACCTGAAAGTCATCCAGATATACACACCAGCTTCCTCAAGGGTCATCATGTCATTCATCGAAGTGATAGGTATTGGGCAGGGTTATCTACTGATCTAGTTATTGAGCAGGTCCTTATGAGAAGTGTAAAGTCAAGTGGTGGTCTAACACGAGGTCGTGGAATCACAGAACTTCAGCGTCTTGTTTGGTTGTTGTCTATGCCCGCATGTGCAGATGTGTGTAATGCAATGCAAGAGCTCTCTGGGGTAAACTGTGATTCAAGTGAACAACACAAAGATTCCACACAATCTCGAATAAAGCGTGATATGGATGATACTTACAAAATTCTCAAAATCCTTAGTGAACTGAATCCATTTGGACCAGACCCTTCTCTTAGAGGACTTGTTAGTGGATTGTCTGCACATGAATCAGTCAATGTTGACGATGCTAAAGATATTGGAGAATCAATTATTAATTCGATGTGTGGCCAAATGTGTATCAAGCATTTCGTTCCAGAGAAAGAGACAAGCTATTACCTTAGTATCCAAAACATCTCTCAAGATTGATGATGAATGTGTACAAATTGATCCACAACTCTTATTTCAAAGACTCAGTTTAATTGCTACAAATGGATCAAATGGGAATCCAGCATCTTATTTTGAGTATGAGTTGTGCACTCATCCGCCCGCACTCTTTGATAATTCATCTCTTCCATGGGAAGCAAATAAGCCGGCACTTGCTGATGCATTGTGGAAATTAATTCAAAATGAAGATGCAGTCCTTCCAGATTCTGTCCACTATGTGCTTGATGGAGGAGCTCTATTACACCGTGTTCCATGGCAGCGTGGAGAGACATTTGCAAATGTTTGTCAAAGATATGTAAAATATTGCATAAGCAAATATGGAAAGGCTACAGTAGTTTTTGATGGTTATGACCAAGGCCCAGACATAAAAGATGTAACACATAAGAGGCGAACTCGTGGATCAGGCGCAACTGTTGTACTGACTCCGCAAACAGTTGTAACTCTGAGTAAGCCTGATTTTCTTAGTAACAAGCAGAACAAACATCGGTTCATATCAATCTTAAGTTCATCTCTCGAACAGGCTGGATGCTTAACGATAAAGGCAAGCGGTGATGCTGATGTCTTAATTACGCAAACGGCTATCTTGGCTTCAAAGTCAACAAATACTGCTCTTGTTGGAGACGATACCGACCTACTGGTGTTGCTTCTATACCATACTGATATGAATGGTTGTCAGCTATTTTTCAGACCAGAGCCAAAGCAAAATGCAAAGAAACCCCGACTGTGGAATATCAAAATGGCAAAGGAAAAACTCGGGTTCTGTTTGTGCACACAGCTGTTATTTATCCATGCTATCCTTGGCTGTGACTCAACATCTATGCTTTATGGAATTGGAAAATCTGCATCCCTTTGCAAAATCCAGTGCTGCAAAGAACTCTCTCAAATTGCTGAAGTGTTTACAATGAGTAATGCGAATAAAGATGACGTGATAAAAGCAGGTGAGAAGGCAATGCTTATTCTATACAATGGCACTTCAATGGATAGTCTAGTTGCTTTGCGGTACAAGCGATTCAGGGAGAAGGTTGCAAAAAGTTCAAAGTATGTTGAAGCACGAGATTTACCACCAACACCCGCATCCGCAAAGTTTCACAGTCTTCGCGTGTACTACCAAATTCAGGTTTGGAGAGGAGATGCTGGAGATATGGATCCAACAGAATGGGGCTGGAAAGTTCTCAACCACCAAATGCTGCCTGTTAAGACTGACATGCTGGCAGCACCTGACGATTTACTGTATTCATTTAGATGCAGCTGCAAAACTGGCTGTGATTCAAAGAGATGCACCTGTAGAAAACATGGGCCCAGCTGCACATCCGCCTGCGAAGACTGTAAGGGTCTCAGTTGCTCGAATTCAATAACGCTCATTGAGGAAGATGACTTGGATAATTGATGCAAGATGAAATTAGTAGAAACCAGGTGCCTATGCCATACTATTTCATCTTAGCTTAGCTTAGAAACACACAATACCGTGACATAATAAAATATAATATGTATTGTATCAATATCAATGATGGTATTAGGTAAATTCATGCAAGTGGCATAACACAATACATTTAATTTGTGGAGAATATGTCAATCGTATTCATTTATTACTAAAAAAGTCCAAAAATACCCAGTCACACATATATTACATACCGGTTTTGAAGAAATAAAGAAAAATGGATCTTTCAGGTGAAATGGCCCAAATCTGGTAATAATTATGCAAATTTTACCCTTTCCCCTATTGGAATGTTGGAGGACTTTTGATATGTTGTACATGATGGCCCCCTATACACTGGGCGAGGTAAAAAAATTCTGTTGCAATTTGTTCCGGGTTAAAATATTTTTGGCCTAGATTGACTGGACTATTAATAGTCCGACACGTTGTACGAATTGTATGGCCTTATCATTTAATAAATATTCCTTAGGCAGCAACAGCACTCAGTCAAATTAGTTTCAAAATATTCAATAGGTTTGCCTGAATAGTTTTATGGAAATTGATAGTCAAGAAGTTCAGGGATCGATCGATCCCAACACGGGCGATGGTTAGGCGGAGATTAACTACGGATGGGCGGGGCATAGCTAAAATGGGAACGGTCTATTGTTCACTAGCAACAGACGGCTGCATAAATTATAATTCATCACGTACAGTGCAGCCTCAGAAATAACCAGATTAAAACGGTACTACTGTTGAAGATTTTGGAATTAAAGCTGCATATTCACACCAAAATGCTTCAAAATAAAATAGTTAAATATGTATACTTTTAGAGGCTTAAATTGTGTAAATAATATAATGAGTTCATTCCGTATAAATTAATTTAACTATTTTAGTTGTGAAACTTTAATTAGGTACTCGTGCTGTAGCTCGCAGGGGGGGGGGGGGGGGTACGTGCTGGTCCGTTATGTTGCTTCACTCCTTTGCACCGCATGTACAGGATGCGCGGGAGGGTTGGTTAGCTACGGTTCTCAGGGTTATGGATCCCGTATCGCATCTCTCCGGAAGGTACAAAGACCAACTTCTAGATCTGGTGGAATGTTCACATTCCAGTGGGGCCGTGCGACCATTGCCGCCGAGATTGAACCTCATGGTCTCGTCCCAACTGTTCGTGTCACTGGTATGTCGGCCCATTTAACTAAAAAGTCTGGACTTGTGATAAAACTAAAAGTAACAATAGTAACCATACCCACTGTTTAAGACTATATGCTCGGCCTCAACGTGGCACAGGGGTGTAACCCACTGGGTGTCAATCCAGACATTTGGAGGGGCTAACCAGAGCATTATGCACAACGCCAATGAAATAACACTTGGAGATCGAATCAACCGAAATGGTGCTCGCCCTGTGAGGATCCGCCAGGCAGGTTCAGCGCCGGGCTCCACGCCTCGAAGGAGCCCACCCTTTAGCTACTGGAGGTCCCATCAACTCGTCTTGTGGAGCCAGGGGACGAGGATGGAGAGCTACTGGCCAACCGAAAGAGAAGACCAAACTCAAAGAGAACCCCACTATCAACATCATGCACTGGAACGCAGAAGGGCTTACCAACAAGAAATCAGAGCTCGAACAATTCCTGTACGAAAACAACATTGATATCTGCTGCATCCAAGAGACACACTTGCAAGAAGGAAAACCATTTAAGATCAGAGGTTACCAGATTTTCCGGTGTGATCGAAGAGGAAGAAAGGAAGGCGGGGTGATCATCTTGGTCTGAAACATCGTGAACGCCAGCCAGATCAAAACCTTTATGGAAGAGGCAGAATATATCAAGATGAAGGTAACAACCAGCAACTCTGTGATTGACATTGTCAATTATTACTGCCCTCATGACAAGAATCTCTCACTTGACACAATCCAGGTCCCGGACTGCCACTTCCTCATTGCGGGAGACTTTAATAGCCAGTCCCAGAGCTGGGGATACAGAACACTTGATAAACGAGGAGAAGACATTGAAGCATGGCAAGATGAAAAGCACCATTTACTTGTCAACGATCCCACAGATCAGCCTACCTTCTACTCGCACCGGTGGCACTCGACAACAACGCCGGACGTAGCATTTTGTACAGAAGACATTCACAGAAACCTCAGTAGAGTGGTCGGATCACAGTTAGGAGGAACCACCGCCCAGTCCTCCTCTCTCTTTCTGGAAGTATTTCGACAAGTTCACCTCAACATCCAAGGTGGAACTACAAAAAGGCAAATTGGTGTCTGTTCGGCATTCGTTCCAATGAGCTTACCCAAAATATAGCAGTAGAAGGGAGAAACATTAACAATGTGGTCCAGGAATTTAATTCAAGTATCCTCAAGGCTGCCAACGAAGCGATTCCTCGAGGGTTCAGGAAAAACTACCGCCCCTACTGGACAACAGAACTGCAAGCAGCACATGATAAACTAGACAAGGCCAGAGAAGATGCAGAGGGTAATCCCTGTCATGAAAACCACTTCACGCTACAACAAACTAAAGCCAGGTATCCAAAGACCAAGCTGGAGGCCAAAAGAAGAAGCTGGAGGGAAAAGACGACAGGGTTTAATTTAGAGAGAGCCACCACAAAGCTATGGAGACTGACTAAAGCACTGAATGATGAGGGTGTCGGGGGAGAGAGGATTACTCTTGAAGAAGATGGACAAACACTGACAGGAAAGATGGCTGCAGATGCCTTTGCGAAGGCATATGCAAAAGAAAGCACATTTCTATACCACGAATGCATCAAAAAGAGGTTAGAAAAGAGCAAAAGGAAAGAACAGACACCAACACTCCCGATGCAATGAAAGTTGACATTAGTTTAGCAGAACTGAAGAAGGCTGTCCACCAATTGAAGAAGAAATCTCCCGGGCCAGATGGCATTACGAATGAAATGATCCAACACCTTGGTAATGTATCTTTCCATAAGTTGCTAGACATCTTTAATCTCAGTTGGACCAATGGAGAGGTTCCTCAGTGCTGGAAAGAAGCCAGAATGACTCCTATTCTGAAAAAAGGGAAGAACAAGACGAAAGTGCTGAGCTACCGTCCTATCAGTCTTACAAGCTGCATATGCAAGACCATGGAGCGCATCATCAACCAGCGGTTGCAGTGGTAGCTGGAGTCGGAGAACATTATAGTTTCAGAGCAGGCCGGCTTCAGAAGATACAGGAGCACAGAAGATCAAACAACACATCTTGCACAGGTCATAGAGGACACTTTTCAAGCCAAGAAGGTGATGCTAGCTGCCTTTATCGATCAGCAGAAGGCATTTGACAAGGTGTGGAAGGATGCCTCCTCGTGAAGCTCCGGCGCACAGGTATCGGTGGCAACATGTTCCGATGGACCAAGTCATACCTACACAATCGCAGATCTAGGGTGCTGGTGGATGGACAATCTGGACAGAATGTATTGCTAAGACAAGGGGTGCCACAAGGCGGAGTATTATCACCAACTCTGTTCATACTCTTCATTAATGACAGTGTAGCAGAGCTGCCCAATGGGATCCAAGCAGCCCTCTATGCAGATGACCTCATACTCTGGTGCACCGAGGAGTACACAACGACTGCCACGTACAGAATGCAGCTCGCCATGGACAGAATTACAGCTTGGGCCAACCGCTGGTGTATTACCATCAACAAAGAAAAATCATCAGCCATGCTATTCTCACTGTCCACCAAAACCAAGGTTGGCAATCTGACACTGGGCGGTACTCCACTCGAGTACGAGGACCATCAGACATACCTGGGAGGCACCTATGACAGCAGGTTAACATGGAAGGGGCACGTCCAGAACGCAGAGGCAAAGGCCAGAAGAAAGCTAAACATCATGAGAAAGCTGGCAGGAACAAATTGGGTTGCCAATGAAAGGATCCTCAAGACCATCTACCTAGGTGCCGTACGACCACACCTTGAGTAGGGATCCAGCTCATGGATGACAGCAGCTACATCTCATCAACAGAACCTCTACAGAGTACAAAACCAGGGACTGCGCATCATCACTGGTGGAATGAGATCAACACCAATAGAAAGAATGGAGCAGACAGCAGGCATCCCCCCACTTAGCAAAGGAAGGGAATGCAAAGCACTGATCCAAGCTGCAAAGTTCAAGTCGTTCAACAACCACCCGATGAAGATCAGGCAAGCACAGCTGTCATTAGGAAGACTTAAAAGATCAAGTTTTGTGAAAGAGACAAAAGCACTTCAAAGGAAACACCAAGAAATGTTGCCAGGATAAATAGAAGACCCAAACCACACCCTTGATCCTCCACCCTGGGAAAACAAACTAGAGAGCATAGCTATTCGCACCATAATACCTCATCTCACAACCAAAGATGAAAACAGTGATGTGAGCAAGAAGGCCCTGACCCTAGCCATGCTGGAAGAAATGTACCCTCAGGAGACATGGATAAGGATCTACACAGATGGATCAGCCAAAGATGCAATTAGGAGCGGAGGTGCCGGACTGCACATACAGTGTCCAAACGGACAACATGAGTCAGCTGCACTACCGACAGGCAAACACTGCACAAACTACAGAGCTGAAGTCGAAGCACTGGTTCATGCAGCTAATACCATCAGCGGAACAGCAGACCCTATTGCACAGATTGTCTTTTTATCTGATGCCCGCTCCGTCCTTGAGGCTATCACCAAAGGTAAGGTGCCATAACTTGAAGAAGCACTACAAACCATCAAATGCTTTCGGATAGCACTGCAGTGGATCCCCTCCATGGGAGTCCAAGGAAATGAGGAAGCAGACAAGATGGCAAAGGTGGGTGCAGAAGAGAATCAGACAGAAAACATGGTTACCCATACGGAGATGAAGACTATCATCAAGTCACTCTATAGAACACCTCAATCAGAAGATGCGTACCATAATCTCTCGAGGCCAGAGCAAGTGACCATTTTTCGTCTCAGAACTGGACACAACAGACTAAACCAACACATGTACAGGCGTGTCACCTTACGACATCACCCGCTTGTCCTTGTGGAGAAGCAGAACAGACCACAGAGCACATACTTCAATGTTGCAGTACGTATCAGCTGCTGAGAGAAGAGATCTGGCCTTTGTCAACCTCTTTTCTTGAAAAGCTGTATGGGCCTGTGGAAGACCTGCAGAAAATCACAGATTTCATCTTGAGAACGGCTCTCCAAGTGTGATACCAGCGATCGAAAAGAAGAAGAAGAAGAAGTAACCATACAAACAATGCTACTCGTAAATGAGCAAAATAATACAGTACAATAGAGCCACTTAGTGGGGTTTTTTCAACGTGGGCTCGCCGAAGGTACCATACAGATTCGTAAATCCGAAGAGGTATCCCCGCAAGGGAGCATTGCAACGAGGCTACTTGAGTAGTTTAATATAAACCAATTATACCCCTAACACACAAAATTTTATTGTTGCGAGAGGAAAGTGCCTCACGTGGGCCTCTGTCACAGGAAAATGCCTTCAACGGCGAAGGGGCGGAAAAGAGCTGGCAAAAAGGGGCCACTCTTTTGTTCAAACGAAAAGCTAAGTGTTGGTTAATCCTAGTGAAGCCATAATTAATGTGATGCACACTGGTTTACGTGAAAACGGGTCGGACGATTTCTGAAGAATTCATCGGTCACCATCTTATATGTAGGTCCAAAGATACTGTATTGGTAGTTGCTGCTTTATTTATGCGGGCCTTCTGCTACATTCTAACCTACCATTTAGTTGTTAGATACGATTCCAAGCTTTGGCAGCAAGTGGTAGGGTTTCCTACCTATCTTTAGACACATATATCTAACTGGCGAAGATGCCCAGCTTCCCGAAGCTCACTCCGCATAGCATCTTCCTCAGAAAGACAGCGTGTGTACATGTTGCGGAGAATTAGCTTCCGAATCATATGATGATATGGTCACCATTCCACCACAACCACATATAACATCACTAGGACAATTTACAGTTCACACAAGCAATTTAGAAAGCGCATATCATTGATGGTGGGGAGTAAGAGACAGATATTCATCCATAGTGACATTCCCGTGTGGGCGTGGTGGGTTCTAACACCTCACCCAGTCACTACAACGAGTTGGATGGAGATCTGCGTCTCGTCCGTCATCCGTGTGTTACGGAATTAACATGTTAGGGTCAAGTTCCAGAATGCCAAGAGATGCACTGCAGGCCGGTCTAATATATAATACAATTTCTTTTCACAGTGCTTCCTACATTGTTGTGGCAATCTAAACTAACTGGCATCCGAAGATACTGGGGGGAAGTGTGTGTAAATCGACACTTTAGTTATCACCGCTCGGAAACCCCAATAATTTCCCAAAGTCAGATCCTGCCAACGTGTTGATTGGGAGTCCAGACAATTATCAAACCTTGCGGCTGGAGGAGCGCAGAAAGAGACAATCACTCGATATTAATAAGAGGCCCTAAGGTATTTGGCCAATTTTACACAACCTAGCCGGTGTGTGGTATTACCTATCCACCACAGCCAGAAAAGAGGCCTACACAATGTGTCTCTTATGGAGAGATGGTCCCTAACTACTTTAAACCTATCCTATCGAGCTAAAAATAGACAGGCTTAGTCGATCACATGTCAGGCTCGAGCCTGGTGAGCATGATCAGTGACCTCACTGTAAAATTGATGCTAGGGGAATATAGGGATGCAGATATAATGTTGCTGTATAGTATTACCTAGCGTACTGCGTTCTAGATTTTTCATATAAACAAAACACAATAACTAGGATAGCTACTTGCCATATACACAACTAACTAATACAGTGCTAATGATATATCAGGTCATAAGACCTCACAGTGGTGGTTAGTTGAGAGCACACGGAAATAAAAATAATATATACAGTATGAAACACTAAGTTAGTCGTCAGTACCATTTACGGAAATAATAAAATGCACAATAGTATAGTTACTTGAGTACCTATTGGTCATTGGTACAGTAAGAGTTCGTAAATCACGGAAATTGATACGCTACAGTTGAGTAGTGCGAGATGGCACAATCCTGAATGCAAGGAAGATTTCCGCAAGCAGACTGTTGATGCGGCTCACCCTCAAGACGGTGAAGAAGAACAATTAAAGAAAGATGTTCACTGGACAGTCAGAATAGCTGATACATGAATTTACACAATTTGTTATAAAGTTTTCTGTCCGGCGACGGTGCTCTACACCCCATAGAATTACATTGGGTCCGCAAGGCTCATCCGCAGGAAAATTTGTCCCGCAGATGTCCAAGACTGCTCACCGGCACAGGAGATCTCAATTCCGAATGTCACTGCGGTGGTGTAGGTACCACAGTCAGTCAGCAGTTCTCCCACGTCTTGCACTGCGCTGGTCCAGCAGTCTTGCTGACGGGTCGGCTTCCACGCTGATGATGCTCTCGATTCTCGTTTTCTCGCGTTTTTATACTACTCGTAACGTCAGAGGCAGGACGCTCCAACCAATCAGAGGGCGAGCAGTTGCCAATCAGCATGCAGCTAGAAGTGGTGACGTGGCTATCACGTGAACAGCACATTCCCCATTCATTTAATGCATACACGTGATTAAGACGTCAAAGCAATATTTTGAAGATAATTTAAATGAGACTTTTAATGATAACTCGGCCATTTCTGATCCGATTTTAGAAAGGTAAAAAGTCCTCATTTCATTCCGGTCCTGAGAGCGACGAGAATAGTGTGATTTGAAGAAATCACCAGTATAACTCGGTACACTATAAGCATACACTCTCTTCCAATACTGACACGTGTTGCCAGGGAAGCTCTGACGCTCGTGCATGCGCGCTATGCGTTCTTATAGACTTAGCCATTTTAACAAAACCTCTCTCATAGGGCTTTATATATGCATACTATCATACCCAGGAGCGGTCATCTCGTACCCAGCCTAGCTAGAACGGTCCTTACCCCGGCCGGTCGATCCGTGCTACACCACCCCCTCCTAGTTTGACACCCGTGACAAACGATCAACGCATCGCGGATCGAACGCATGGGAACACGCTAGGCGGGAATTATAGACTTCCCGAGTAGGCGCATAGCCGAGAGGGGTAGTGACATGACAGACGCGTAGTTATCAGAGAAGAGCACATAGAGGTGCGAAAGAGTTTGGGAGGGAGGCATACTTTTAGTTTTAATTTTGACCTGGAGTTATTTTTCCAGGTCTTTTCTTTTTTTGTTTGTTTTATGTCGTGGTGCGTGCTTTTAATTTATTTTATTACCTGATTTGGCTAAAACAATAGCTCGCATGGGCGTTCCCTTGGTGACGGATAATCGTATTTCCGCCGAGAACGCCCAAGCTCCAAAGTAATCATTTATCAAAATATAAGAACATACAGTACAGTAATATCACAGCTAAAATAAAATTACGTATGCATTCCGGATAAGGAATGCACACAATGCAGCCCGTTTTGGCGGGTCTGCATGGATAGCCCTCGCTATCCACAATCCGTCTCGACGTACTGAGGCGAGAAGAGAAATAATAAGAAAAATAATATTTTAATAAAATAAAAGGACTGGTTCATCAGGTAGCCCCAGCAATAGCTGGGATGGCATGACAGGAGCAAGACATATTCGCTACGGCGTGTTGTGTACTCACGTTGCACACGACGTGTTTACAACACAGGTATCCGCAGCAATTATTTGTGTGAGACACAGCTATGCAAGAATTTTGCATAACTGTATAGGATGACCGTGGTCAGCCTAGGGACCGGGTTTCGATTATAAAAACATATACACCTGTGCAAAAGTTAAGCACCAGCAAAAACAATAGAACGTAGAAACATGATGGTACAACTAGGCTGCCATACTTTTTGTCCCCGCGTTAGCTGACATAATTCCAAGTACGAAATGCACATGCATGCATGACTTCACGCCACTTGATGTCCGTGCGTGGCGGGAAACAGCACACGTGTTCAGTTATGTAAAAGTCCAGTTTGAGGTGTAGAACATTACATACAGATTTAGGCGACAAGATTAGGAATTTTGTGTTCATGACCGTGGTTTATTTGTACAGAGAGAATTAGCTCTTGATTGTGAACCGCTATGGCAAGACGAAGGTTAAGTGATCGTGTGAAATGGCAAATCATAGGCATGCATACCCCTGGTATGTCATGCAGAGAGATTGGCAGACAGCTGAACATTAACCATACTGTAATCAGTCGTTTGATTGCAAAACATGGGCAAACTAACGAGGTGAAGGACAGGCCTAGATCTGGAAGACCGAAGAAGACTACTGCCCGTGATGATCGAGCCCTAGTACGCCTTGTTAGGAGATCTCCATTCACCAACAGCAGAGTGCTCAGCCAGCAATGGGAAACGCGCAATAGAGTGTCAATGTCTACCGTCAAAAGGAGACTGTATGCTGCTGGCAGGAAAGCTAGGAGACCTGTCAGACGTCCTCTCCTCACTGCACACCACAAAGAGGAGCGTCTGAGGTGGTGCAACGAAAGAAGACACTGGAACATGAGATCCTGGAGACGGGTACACTGGTCCGATGAAAGTCGGTTCCTGCTTCATGCCACAGATGGTCGAACTCGTGTATGGAGGTCCAGACGCACGGCGTACGACCAACGTAACATCATGGAAGAAGTTCCATTTGGTGGAGGTTCCGTTATGATATGGGGGTGCATCTCATTTGATTGTAAGCTGGATCTGTTGACTGTACCTGGAACACTAAATGGACAAAGATATCAAGATTCCATACTGGATAGAGTTGTGGTCCCTCATTTTGTAAATCATGCACCTGGAACCCACCCTATATTCATGGATGACAACGCCCGACCACATCGTGCTAGAGCTGTGCATGAATACCTCCGCCAGAATGCCATCGAAACCCTACCATGGCCAGCAAGGAGCCCTGACATGAACCCTATTGAGCATATCTGGGACATTCTGGGAAACATGGTGAGAAGGAGGGATCCTCCTGTACAGAACCTACAGGAATTAACAGACGCACTCCATCTTGAATGGCAACGAATACCACAATGGCGTATCAGTCGGGTGGTGACCAGCATGAGACGTCGTGTCCAGGCCGTCATCCAGGCACAAGGTGGATATACCCGGTATTAATAATGACAGTCTCAAACTCGTGCACAGATGTTAAACTTCGTTTTCAGACACCATTGATGACAATCTAGCCACGTGTGTCAACTGTAGGGCAATAGTTGTCAGTTGTGTCAACGTAACCATATTCAGGCCTCGTTTTCAAGTTCAAAACAAAAACATACAGTGTTTCCCCACCATCATAATCAGCATTCCTCTAGTTGCATTATTACCTCTTGCACTAAGATGGATGGGTACATAAATGTTTATGCTATTGCTTTCTTCATAGCACATGAATATACCGTCGCATGTGCGTAAAAATAGGGTGGTGCTTAACTTTTGCACAGGTGTATATATAATAAGAAACATATTAAAAAAATAATAGAATAATAAGTGTTCCATTTTCCGCACACCTATTCACACATTGTGCTGCATCTTCGACAATAATGTCCACATCTATCCATGGAGAAATTTGCCCAGCGAGTCTGGGTTCCACGGCTCATACTGGACGATCGTAGTGGGTGGTCCTCCGATGCCGAAATCTCATTATCTATGTTGCTTAGGTCGGAAATACTTAAAGGTCGTGTGAGGACTTGCGGTCGATAACGAGTTTCATCTAATTTTATGGTCTACTACACTATTTAAACACAATAGCGTCAATTTGGAGTGACGTCACACCGGGAACGGCGCTGTGAGCTGGGGCAATATTTCTCTGTCTGTAGTGCAAAGGTAACATATTTTAAAACGTGCGTTAAACAGGATAGACTTCACCTACCATAACATAAATTATGTCAGGTTGAAGCTAAGTCTTCAAGAAATAAAAAATCATGATTTAAAAAAATATATTATGATATTTACTCAATTTTAATGGTTTCATGGATAGCTATATTCGCATAATAATAGGCCCATAACTACGGTAAACCATGGGCAATGCTGAAAATCGGCAATATTTCAATGCATGTGACAAATACTCTGTTGGCCTAATTGCGGATCCATTACCATTCTTGAAAGGACTGGGTGTACTATGTAATATCTTCTATGGATGGATGTGAGTGTGATGATCGGAGAGGTTGACGATGGCTATAATTGTAGTATTATTCATATCTAAATGTATAGGCTACATAATGTACAATAAGTGTGTCAGTGTGTCCTATGTGAAGTTTTCTGTGATTAGTGATTAGAATGTAATTGTTTACCTATAAGCTTTTGGCAATGTTTTTGTATAATAATAGTGTAGAGGCACGTACGGGTCAACACGTACGTTGGTGTGTGTGTGTGTGTGTATGTGTGCGTGCGTGCGTGCGTGCGTGCGTGCGTGCGTGAGTGCGTGCGTGCGTGCGTGCGTGCGTGCGTGCGTGAGTGCGTGCGTGCGTGCGTGCGTGTGTGTGTGGTATGTATGTGGGGGTGGGGGGGGGGGGGGTCACGCCTGTGACAACCATATGAACTATATCGTTTTCAAACCAACTTCTTCCATGTATGGAAGTAGCATACACTCATATTTCAATGTTATGAAAAAGCAAAACTGTAGCGGATGAACAAATTTTAAATAGGTAGGTGAACTGACAGATGTTCAGAGGTCGCTAGCGTATCATCTTTACTTACAGTGCAGCTCATAAATAAGTTTAAATGCTTCCAAAGCAAAAACACAAATATGTTAGTTAGAACCATATGAACATGATACAAGAAACGTTATGTTGAATATTTTGAACACAATTTGGGTTGAAATCCAACCCACTTATGTTCAAAATACTCAACAGTATATGCTATTTAAAGGGATATTCCACTGGGGGTGTTATGCATCTGACGTAAAGTACTAATTTTCCGCATTAATTTGAGACCAAGAGCACAATTTTATGCCAACAAATAAAAAAGATATCCTCAATTTAAATTGCTAAAGTAACCAGTAGATAGAGGCGCCATTTTGGACAAGCAGCTGACGTCACCGCCACACCTACTCTGTTTGCCCGATCGAGGATAGCCGTAACCAGGGGAAGTAAATCTTGCATCTCGTGATAATTAGCGTACTGGCTAAACAACTGACACTTTGCCACAGTGTTTGGAGGAAATTAAAGTGCAATTAGTGTCCCGATGATCGCGCCAGTCATTGTAGTGCTAAATTGTCAAAAATTGTTTTCTTATGGGCAATTTCTATTTTTTTTAAACATTGAAGGGTTATACCAGGAGCGTGTTTGCAATCAACCAGCTACAACAAATTCTTGAAAAATATGTTAGTTGAATAAATGTTGAATGTAATTTCTCTGAAAGCTGTTGCTATTGCAACTTCTGCTTCCAGTCAAATTCCAGTTTCAAAATATTCAACAGGCAGTAAATATGGGTCAACATTTAAAAATTAGTTAACCCTTTCAAGGACAGAAAAACAGAAAGCTTAAAATTTACCATGCATAGGCCTATTGTGTGAAACTAATTCGTTTGGAAGCTACTGCAACATAATTCCAGGAAAATTTAATTCAGAATATTCAACACTCAGCATAGTTCTTTTAACATTGGGAGTAAACGTTGTAAATGATTAATAACGCTGGATTTCAATAGTGTGAAAGCACTAAACTACTAATTATGTCTAGCGTACACGTGCCATTATTTACTAGCTGTCACCTACTGTCGTGTACGAAGTAAGCCGCTAAGCGGTTGCCTATAATTGACCGACCGGGCAATCAGCGACATCGTTTCATTTTGGTTTGCAAATCCCGTTTTACAATTGATGCAAGCAAATACGACGTTAATTGTCGAGATTGATTCTGTTATATTAAAATTAAGTACCGCGCCTTTTGTTTTGAAATGCATGACACATTATTTTAAAATTATACAGACTATGTTCTAAACTTGTGTCATCCAAATTTAAATGCGGAAGATATCCATCCAGTGCCGATGTTATGAAGCCATCTTTCAGTTAGCCGCTTTTCATGCGGATGCTTCTGTGGATCCGGTATCTGAAAATGTGAATTTCCGTACCCTTTCCACGATCGTTTCTATTACTGCAAGCTCATGCTTGACATGCGGACATGATGCGATTTAACCATTTCACGCCAGCACTGGCCTCTGCAATTGTCAAGTTGAGGACGCAGGTCAAAAGAAGGCTATTTTGAGAATTTACAACTAAAACGACTGTCTCAGTAACCGAACCAGCCATTCCAGTGGTAAATTTTCAAAAATAGTCTTCGCTTGGCCTGCAAATGGCCATTCAATAAGGAAATATTCTTATTTTCCTGACAGAATTTTGTCATTAAAGGGTTAATTAATATTCGGCCTTCATAACGCGAAGTAAACAGGTAAATCTAAAAGCGCTGGCGATATTTTGCTGGTGTGTCCTTGACGTCATAATCTCGCGGTTTCTCGCTCTCGTTGCGAGAAAATGGATGCGCCCAGGAGTCACGTTTTCGAGCGTTTTGGGCATATTCATTGTATTATTTCTCGGCAGTGGAACGGTGCATTTTATATTTTTTTGCGGCAACTATTTCGGATTATAGTATATTTTTAGTTGACTTATTCCCGATTTTCACTGGAATTTCCCTTTAAGTTTGTTTGTACTATACGAGTGCGAACGGCACTGAGAGCCTTGCTATGCACCTCGGCCGCTGCCTAAATTGTAAACAAACCGTGCACTGTCAATAATATGTCAATGTAAACTATACGCAAATAAATTAGTTTAGATTAAATCACAGGCCTTTGAATTTTCGTCCATCCATCCCTCTACCACATATCCCTCCTACTATATATAATATAGTGTATATTTATATATATAGTAGGGGGAATATGTGGTAGAGGGATGGATGGACGAAAATTCAAAGGCCTGTGATTAACTTTATATTTACCCCACGTTTTAGTTAATTTTAACCACATAACTGGAGTAACTGCTATATTGCAATCATAAATTTATTCATAAGCCTACACAATGGTAAATTGCGATCATACATGCACTGAGCGGTGTAGGCCTACTTAACTACCATTTAAAAAGTTGTGTACATGCATGCCTATCATCTAAGCAAAATCTCTGCAGTCAATCCAGAAAGATAAGATATATATGCATTTGTAGAATTGTATTCCAAGAAGTGTGTTGTGGGTTTGATTAAATATAGCCTAATTCACGTACACGAAATCCGATGTTACTGTCGCCTCTAACAGGCCTATACGTTAGAATTGTGATGTCAGGCACCGTGACCTTGAGGCCTGTCCTTTAAGTTTAATCAACAAAAATATCATCAACTTCGATATTATTGAACCTTTGTGCATCTCGAACAGTGTATAGTGTCTCTGTGTGAACAATGAATTGTCAAAGAATAGGTGCATAGGTGCCTAATACGCGCAGCAGTAGAGAGCCTAGCTATGCTCCCCGAGATAATAATCTAAACTAATAGGAATTGGTGTCATCCCGGTGTGACGTCACAACTCTAGCACGATAGCTAAAAACGTTTGGTTGCCAAGGTGGTTGCTATATGCTTATCTCAGCTTTGGCTGGGCCGATTACAAAAATTTAAAAAGCATTTTGTTTTTCTAGTAAGAGAGAATCTGTATTATGATTGTCAAGTTAATCAGAGCGATCGGGTATCTAGTCCTCACAACATCTTTAAGTTAGATGAAGCTACTGATGTGTCTACGGATGTGCTAGTGGTGGTGGTGACGATGACGGGTGTAGTTCTGACTGGTGGTGGTACTGAGATAGCTAACATCACTGTTGTTGTGGCGGTGGTTATGGTGGTGCTGGGGACTGGGCAGCTAAATGATGCAATTATGCCGGGCGTTGATGCTGCTGCAGTGATTGTGGATAACTTTCTTATTTTCACAGCCTTAATTAACTTGCTGGCGGATGTTCTGGAAATTGCTCGGATCTCTGGCTGGTGCGTGAGTCTGCATTTTCCCGAATATGGATGGTCTGGCATAGTTGTTTTTCTAATGGCAGGATCTATTGGAAGGATGGTGCTGCGCGTGGTTGTCGGTGTGCTGGTTTGCAGTTCGGTGGTGGTGATGACGGCTTCCGTGAGGCTGATCTCTTCGTCTATTACTAAACTGCACAGCGAGATAGAACAATCGGAAATGTCCTGTAAACCCGGTTCGGATATCTTCACAGGAGTTGTTATTACCACTGATATTGGCTGGCCTATCACGGATGCGGATGCTGTGGTGATGCTGTATGCTGTCGGTGTTGTCACTGCGGGTGCTGCCAGTGTGGAAACTACAGTTGGTGTAAATACCGATGCTGCAGGTGCTGTTCTTGCAGGTTCTGCTAATGTTGTGGTGATGAATGCTGGAGTGCTGATACTAGCTGGCTGTGTTGTGGATGCTGTTGATCTAGCTAAGTGCGTAAAGTCAGTTTGTCATCATTTGGTACATTTCATCTTTGCCATTTTTCCCGTTGGAAGCACGATAACTGGAAGTCTACTTTCGAAACGTGTGGCGGGGATATCTATGTCCTCAATCTGTTCACTAGGTTTTAACGTCACAACTAACACACAACGTTTGAAAGATAATGAGTGTGTTACACCGTACCGAGTAGCTGAATACAGGTACTTGCAGTTCGCACAGAATGCGCATTGTAATAATTTGTCGCGATTGACGTGAAGAGTTAAGTCCGAGTTCCTGGAAAATGCACACTTACACAGCTGTCCGTTAGGCTATAAAGCTGTACATGAATACTTCTTTCAAGATGAGCAGGTGCTGATTCTTCCGCGCTGTCAGACAAGGCAAGATCTTCCGCAAGTGACATATTATTCCCACATGATGTTGTTTTTGCGGAAACTGCACTAACCTAATTTAAACTGAACTCTTCATAATTTTTCCTGGCCAATATAATAGATAATAAAGTAATAATAAGAAAACAGCTGAATTTGGTTTGCAACACGAAAGTAGCCTAATGCTCGATCTTCCCTCGTGTCGAGTTTGACGGGAAGATGAAGTTTCAGCGCGTGCTTTCCTCCTTTTATACTTTTTGGTGACGTCACAGGAGGGCGAAAGTTTTAGGGTGAGTCGGTCCCGCCAAAAATGGAAATATTTAGTTTTAATTCTCCTGGAGTCGGATCATATATTCCATAATTCCCTACATAGGAAGGAGGTAAATATACATATAAAAAGGAAGGACAGTTGCTTTCATCCCCACTCGGTGAAAAATCGAGCCTTCGATCAACATTAAAATCTAGAACTACTTATTCCCGTGGAAGCTCAGCTCTTAATTAGCATGAAGCGGTTTCTCAAGTTGGGTGCTTATAAATTCGCCTGCTCAAATTTCAGGCTGGAATGCCCGATGGAGTGTAGGAGCACGCGATGATGTCAGCGGCCTGGCCCTGACTCACCACCTCTCGCCTCCTCCATCATGCCATGATAGATGCGCGTAGCGTGGTTCTTTTGTCTATAGCCTTTGATCCCATTTACTGGAAATTAGAAGTACTGATCACGTGATCCCTGTTTTGAAAGCACGTGGTTGATCGCAATCTTAGGCAATCTGTATGTAATGGCGAAGTGTTGATGCTGCTGATTATTCGTAGTTGATGCGAAAAATGGAAATATATGTTTTCAAAATTCTGCTCCTCAGAACAGCATCCCTTTATATGCGCGTGATCTTATACATGCGCCACCTATTGTGTGTAGGAGATTTATTCCAGCCCATGTTGATTACTGACTGGAATATGTAGGTAAGAGAATATTTGAAATTCTCCGTGATGTTATACTGTCTAACTTTAGATGCTGCTTCAGCAGCCCACGCACTAATAATTTGTATACACGGTAGAACAGCCGTATTCTTAATCAAAATTAGGACAGCATAGCTGACTGTAATTTATTGTTTGGTTTAACAGCTCCATGTCTTGCGGAAACCAAGTCTACTGACCCCTCCAAGCTGGACTGTATTTTCTGGGTTGGTGGACTGCCAAGCATCCTCCTCTGTGGGTAGGATTAGTCTCACCTCACCTAGACCAAACCTAATTATCACAGTACAGCTCGGAAAAAGCATGCGTCAGTTTATAATTTACAATACTGTCGTTTGGAGATTGTGAATACAGTCATCCTGAGTGTCTGTTTCTCTGTCATGTTGGTGAATTTGATTGATACGCATGGCTGATTATCTGCGGATGGTTCATGCGCTGTTGTGAAGTGTGACATTTTATGGCAGCAGGGTGGGGCAGCTGCATGTGGGTGGTGTCAACTTTATCGGACATGATGTATTTCGCTCTGTAATGGCCGAGTCCGAAGACGGGACAGAGTTACTTTAGAGCATGGATGACAAAAAAGGGTGCTGTCGTAACTTGAATCTATTCATTATCGATCTTCCATTCGATAGTAAAATCCTACTTGATACGGATGACAGACTGCAGGAATCTTGCTCTCTTAGTAATATTGACTGTTATTGCGTGTGATTGAAGTGTGAAAGTTTAGCTGTTTATGTACGACGATTCCTAAGGGGGTGGGTGGGGAGTGGGGAAGCTCCGGTAGTGCGTACTGTAGATGGCAGTGTTGTTCCTATCGTGAAAATATCACGATATTTCTATAAAAGTTTCCGTATATCACATTATGAGTCTGCATCAATCCAACTGTGGCATGCAAATATATGTCATGTAAGTGTTCCGGCAAATCATCAGACGTTGTTGCTGGTGTAGGTGTAGTATGGGGGTGTCTCCAGTGATATCACATCCACCAGATGGCCACAGCGAGCTCCTGGTACTAGTGTTATTGGGTCCGTTGTGCCATTGAATACCTGGAAGGGTATATGATCGTTCTCAGTGGTGTCCATGATCATTTGTGTACTGGCGCATTGTGAGCCGATTATACACTCAGGGTCGGGTTCCAGCATAGCTATATGTGTGTTATTTCCTAACTGTGGTGCGGTGACCCATACGATTTTCTCTTGTCCCGGCTCACCTGTGGCTGTTGATACCAAAATCACTGCACAATTGTCGTACATTGATGATTCCGGTCCAAGGGATATATGTCGGCCATGTATCTCTAATTCCTGTTATCGGCAATGTATGACGGCTTTGCTGGCACTGAGGAAATCAGAACCAAGCAGGGCATCATTTTGAATAGAGGCAATGACAACTCGCTGTATGAATTGCATTTCCTCTCTCTGTATTACGAGGTTTACTACACCAGCCACGGGAACATCGACTCGCATAGCTGTTTGCAAAAATATGTTTGTAGGTCTAAGGGGTGGCTTCTTATGAGGTGGGTTGCTCTCATACAAGCGCTTGTTAAAAATGGTGATGGAAGCTCCAGTATCAACAGTGGCACTGGTGGAAATACCACTAAACAGACAAGCACATAAAATTGCCAGGGTCACAATTTCCGCCAGGGGGAGATGCTAGTGCTGTGGATGCAGTATGCATCGTTGGCACTGACATACAGGAATCCAGGTGCCTGTGTATGCATGCTGTCATAGGAGAATGAATTGTTGTGTTGGCCACCTGACCTTGACATTCACAGGCCGCAGTTAAGCCGGGTTGTGAGAATGAGCACCGAAGTGACTCTGTAATCGGTGCTCTCATTGGTTTAACGGAGTCTCAGGCTGTGGGGTGCATCTGTCAGCAGTTGGAGTGGTTGACAGAGGGCGATTCGGACATCGCTCCTTCCAGTGGCCAGGCTGAACACATCCAAAACATGTGTTCAGCGGCTGTGTTGAAATCATATTGGTTGCTGGGCGTGTTGTTGCCTGAGTAGCTACTGTGGTGCTGAGGGTGGTGACTAAGTTAGTGAGGGCTGAGATTTGCTTGGTGATCTCTTCTAACCTATCATGGATGTTTTGCCTATTGTTGTTGTTGTGCTGGTTCCCGCATCCTGGGTCATTGTTGCAGCCTCCACGATGGGATTGGCCATGCCCTCTTCCTCTAGACGCATGATTTTGAACAGTAGGTTGATCAGATTGTGTTTGCGGGTCTGATGATTGTGTTGGTGCGGATGCAGTGTTGTTGTCGGTAGTGGTGGCGAGATTCACATCATTTACTTAATTAATGGGGTGTAGTCGTCGGCGATTATTCTTTTCCCATGCTAAAAAGTTCTCAGTACGAACCGCAGTTGCTGTCAGTTGTTGTAGACTACCGTGCTCTGTAAGGAATAGTTTTTCTTTTATGGCGGATTCATCACTCAATGCATCGATGAAGGTGTCTAGATGTAAATGTGTGACGCCCTCGTAATTCGTGCGGGGTAGGCATGGGTAACTAGCCACCGAATATGAATAGACAACTCCGGAAGTGTTACTCCCGAACGTCGACGCAAGTTCTTTAGTTGCAGCCAACTTGTTTGCCTGAGGGATTTGTCACCAAATCTTTCCAACAATGCACTCTCCAACTCCGTGTATGTTGGTGTGTACTCTGTTCCCAAATCTGCCAGGACCTGCAGTGTTTTCCCGGACAGCTTTGCGGCAAGATACTCTCCCATTTGACGATTCGTCTACCGATTTGTGCGACTTATTATCTCGAAGTGAACTTTATAGTTAGCCCAATCATTCTCCCTGCTAAATTCGGGGGTGGGTGGGAAATGTTCTGGCCATGTCCACGATGGGAAGTGATTGGAGCGAATCCCGGTGGTGGTACTAGGGAGACTGATGAACACGTGGATGCTGGTCTTCGTGTTGGTGGTGGTTATGTTGGTGATGTTTCACGTCGATGTCCCTGATGATGATGGTACTGCCGTGTCCATGAGGGAGATTCCCGTCGATGGTGCTGTGCATGATATTTTGCCTCCATGGAATACTGCCCTGATGCGGGTCCATATACAGGTGTTGGTCTATAGACTGGTGGAGGCGTGCTATCTAGACGACGCAGACACTCCTCATATGGTGCCGGTGCAGGTAACTGATGTGGATGGTGTGTGCTGTGTGATGGACTTCTGGTGTATTGCTGGAATGGTGTTGCCACATCTTCCGGCTCATATCGTGGTCCCGTTGGATAATATGGTGACGAGGTACGCAACGGGGAGATGCAGGATATGGTACATGAGTGTCCGGCCACTGGTCACCTTGTGATGATGGTGGTGAACATAATGGTTGTGAAGGATAGTTATGCCCCCATAGGAGTCTGTGTCATGGTCAAACGCGATCCGGCATAGATGGTGGGTGCCTATCGCGGATATCCAAAAGGGTTATATATTGAGTTCCCACCTGCAAGGCATCACTGAATGTCCCCTCACTGATTTGTGAAAACTCGTGTAATGGCGATGCTGGTTGTTCCGCAACGGGGAAATTATTAGCATAGTCAGTGAGTACGCGAGCGGTTCATCCATCATATGATGCTACTTCCATATCTAGGGAGAGCTGGCTGCCTGATGAAGGAGACTGAAACTCGCGTGTGTTGAGAGTTGGCATGGGTTCGCTTCTCGTTCGAGCCCAACATCTGGCGCCACTAGTAGCTTGTGGGGGTACACGCTGGCCTGCCATGTCGCTCCACTCTGCCACATGGCATGTACAGGATGCGCAGGAGGGCTGATTAGCTGTGGTTCTCGGGGTTGCGGATCCCGTATTGCATCTCTCTGGAAGGTACAAAGACCATCCTCTAGAGCTGGTGGAACGTTCACATTCCAGTGGGGCCGCGACCATTGCCGCCGAGATTGAACCTCACCACCTCGTCCCAACTGTTGGTGTTACTGGTATGACGGTCCATTAAGTAATTTAAAAGTCTGGACACGATGATATAATTAAACAGTAACAAGAATAACTATACGAACAATGCTACTCATTTGACAGTAATGAGCAAATAATACAGTACATAGAGCTATCCGGTGTTCTTTCTACGTGGACTCGCCGAAGGTACCACACAGACTCGTAAATCCACAGAGGTATCCCTGCAAGGGAATATCGTTACGAGGCTACTTAATAGTTTAACATAAACCAATTATACCCCTAACACACACACACACACGCACGCACGCGCACACACACACACACGCACACACGCACGCACGCACGCACGCACGCACGCACGCACGCACGCACGCACACACACACACACACACACACTACTGTTGTTCTGAGAGGAAAGTGCCTCATGCCGGCCTCCATCACAGGAAAATGCCTTCAACGCCGAAGCGGAGGAAAAGAGCTGGCAAAAAGAGACACTCTTTTGTTCAAACAAAAAGCCAAGTGCTGATCAATCTGGTTTACGCGAAGACGGGTTGGGCTATTTCCGAAGAATTCACATGTCCCCGTCTTATGTAGGTCCAAAGATACTGTATTGATAGTTTCTGCTTTATTTATGTGAGCCTTCTGCTACATTCTAACTAACCATTTGGTTATTAGATACGATTCCAAGCTTTGGCCACAAGTGGCAGTGATTCCTACCTATCTTTAGACACATATATCTGACTGGCGAAGATGCCCAGCTTCCCAAAGGTCACCCTGTATAGCATCTTCCTCAGAAAGACAGCGTGCGTACATGTTACGGAGCAATAGCTCCCGAATCATATGACGTTTCGGCCACCCTTGTTCCACAACCACATATAACATCACTAGGACGGGTCACAGTTCACAAAAGCGATTTAAAAAGCGCAATATCATTTATGGGGAGTAAGAGGCAGATATCCATCGCTAGTTACTTTCCAGTACGGGCGTGGTGGGTTCTAAGACCTCACCCAGACACTACAACGAGTTGGATGGAGATCTGCATCTCGTCCGTCACCCGGGTGTTACGGAATTAACATATTACCTGTCATTAGGGTTAAGTTCCAGAATGCCCAGAGATGCACTGCAGGCCAGTGTCAGCTAATAGATAATATAATTTCTTTTCGCAGTGCTTCCTACATTGGTGGGGGAATCTAAACTAACTGATATCCGAAGAGATACATGGGGGATGTGTATGTAAATCAGCACTTTAGCTATCACCGCTCGGAAACCCCAAGAGTCAGATCCTGCTAACGTGACGATAGGGAATCCAAACAATTATTAAGCCTTGCGGCTGGAGGAGCACAGAAAGAGACAATCACACGATATTAATAAGAGGCCCTAAGGTATTTGGCCAATTTTACATAACCTAGCCGGTGTGTGGTGTTACATATCCACTACAGCCAGAAAATAGGCGTACACTATGAGTCTCTTATGGAAAGATTGTCCCTAACTACTTTAAACCTATCCTATCAAGCTAGAATAGCCAAGTTTACTCGGTCACGTGTCAGGCTCGAACATTTGGAGCATGATCAGTGACCTCAGTGTAAAATTGAAGTTGGGGGTTTATAGTGATGTGGATATAATGTTGCTGTATAGTATAGCCTAGCGTACTGCGTCCTAGAGTTTTCATATAGAAACAAAACATACTAACTATGATGGCGACTTGCCCAATACACAATTAACAAATACAGTGCTAACGATATATCACAGGTCATATGACCTTACGGTGCTGTTAGTTTAGAGCACACGGAAATAAAGATAATATGTACAGTAAGAAACAGAAAGTATTAAAATGCCGTTTGAAAGATCGGGTCGGTACCTATTAGCCATCAGTACTATTTACGGAAATAATAATAATAATAATAATATGCACAATAGTATAGTTACTTGAGTACCTATTTGTCATCGGTATAGTAAGAGTTCGTAAATCACGGAAATTGATATGCTACAGTTGAGTAGCGCGAGATGGCACGATCTTGAATGCAGGGAAGATTTCCCCAGGCAGACTGTTGATGCAACTCACTCTCCAGACGGTGAAGAAAAACGGTTAAGAAAGATGTCCACTAGATAGTCAGAATAACTGATACCTAATTTACACTGTGGTTGTAAAGTTTCCATCTGGTGACGGTAGTTTGAAAGTTGCCCATTAACAAGGAGGGCTGCAGTTGTAATTAAATATGCATGTACAAAAACGGGGTACACGGTGAAGGATACATCGCATAGTTCTTGCGACATACCGAGTCCCACCAGACTGTGGTCTAAGAGTTAATTAACACATGCGACATGCAGCGTGGAAGTTTGATACCACTTTTCAGCGTGGTCCAGCAGATCCAAGAGAGCGCACTTTGAATGGTCGTCCCGCACCCAGCTTAGCTGGGATGATCCGTACCCGCCAGGTCGATCCATGCTACAATGCCTCTAATTCAGTTTCACAGCTTAAAACTTATTTTAATTTATATATAATAAAAATCATTGAATATTTATTTCGTTTCATTACATCTAAGCCTCTAAACGTATATAGTTATAACAATTTTATTTTCAAGCATTCTGGTGTGAATATGCACTTTTATTTTGACTGGAAGCGATTGATGTAACGACTTTCTATCAGATTTGGTCCAAAATATTCTGGGAACATTTCTTACATCGTGTTCAAGATTGGACTAACTAACATGTTTCTGTTTTGCTTTTAGGAGTATCTTAAACTATCCATTGGCTGTAAGCAACCATATACAGTATATAGCATTACCGGAGGAATCCTGTTTTACAAGCTTTGTCCCGCCCATCACACACTCGCTCACCCGCCCGCCCGCTCGCCTGTCTGCCCGCCCGCTCGCCCACACTCACGCCCGCCCTGCTGCACACACCCACACACTCATGCACGCACGACGGTAGATGATGATGATGATGATGATGATGATGGTGATCATCATCATCATCATCATCATCATCATCATCATTATTATTATTATTATTATTATTATTATTATTATTATTGATATACATTAACAATAGAATAGCTTTATCCTACCCTGAACATCAATATAAAGAGCCTTCAAACAGCTCAGTAACGGATCAACATCACAGCTGGCGAACTCGGCACTAATGGTCAGATCGGCTCGTTCATCCACAGACGCTTGACCAATGGTCGGCTGTTAACAATAACACCAAAAATGGCACATAATGTCCAGAGTGATCTGAATGGAGGGGTAGAAAGGTGACGGGTTGGGCGGCTGAACTGATTGGTCGATAGAGATATGATGTCATCTCATTTGCATTTTAGGCCACGCCCGCATGCCCATATATGGTCAAGTGGGCATGGCCTATTTTTATCGATTTTTTAGAGATCTACGCCCTGACCAAATATGGGCATGTGAACATGACGTAATATGCAATTGAGATGACATTATAACTCTCTCGTCAAATCAGAGCGGCCGCCCATCCCTTCGTTTTGTCGATGTAGAGCTTTGACCTGTGCCGATGATTGCACAATTTGAAAACAAATAGCCTTCTTTTGGCCTGCAAATGGACATTTACTAAGCAAATAACTACATTTTCCTGATCAATTTTGGCCAACCCATTATGTATTGATCTGTTTCCATTAGCTAGGAATCAGACTAGTGTGGTGGAAGCGTTTGTGGGCTATGATGCTTGCCGTTGCCACCAGTTGCTGCTTTAATTCTCTGTCAGCCCAGAAATAGTTGATTCAATGATAATGCCGCCACTATCATTTCATGGCTACAAGGTTTTGGTAAGTGAATGACGTGCTATGATACCTTACCTCGACCATGATGTACTTGCAATTGCCGGCCATGAACTCAACATCGTAACCATCAAATGTTCGGATATTGGCCAAACCCACAAATGAACATGTTGAAGGGCATATTTTTTGGGTACACTCCCATCGTCCTTGCTGACATTTGCTGGGAAATATAAAGCTCATATTATTGGTTGCAGGAGCAACACGTCGCGATAATGCTTAACTGTCTGAGTGCTACAAGCCATTGGCAATAATTTCAATGGGCAATAACTCTAAACCTGCTGAAAAATTTTAATACAATTTGACTGAAAGTTGTTGGTGTCTTTTTATCCAGGACATCATTGATCTACGAATCCATATCTTCCAGAAGGACTGGTAAGCTATGTTCAGCAATCAGAGTGTTAAATGTGTTTAGAAGAAATTAAGTCAATAAAGGGATCAATTTCTATCCCCGCCCATTTCTAGCTAAGCTCCTCCCACGTGTTGCATGTATTGGGATCGATTTATAAACTTTGAACCCTGAATTCTCAGAATCCCATTTTCAAGGTAATGAGACAGGCACGATATTGAATATTTTGATACTAATTTAACTGGGTGCTCTCGCTGCCTATTGCAACCGCTTCTGCACTGGTTTTGAGAATTGTCCATTTGCAGAACAAGAGAAGCCTATTTTTGAAAATTTACCACTAGAATGATTGGCTCGATAATCGAGCCAGTCATTCCAGTGATACATTTTCAAAATGGGCTTATCTTGGTCTGCAAATGGACATTTTTCTAAGAAAATAGAATTTTTTGAACAAATTAGGGCGATAAAGGGTTAAGCCTTTAATTGCACGAAACTCTAAATATTTCCTTTTTGAAATGTACATATGCAGGCCAAGAGAATGATAATTTTGAAACGTTAGCACTGTAATTACTGGCTCCCTTATCGAGCCACTCATTCCAGTGTTAAAATTTCAAAAATACTCTTTTCTTAACCCGCAAATGGACATTGATCAAGACTACTGCAGAGGCCATTTTTCGGCTGGATTTAGCGTGAAGAGGGTTCAAAACTGAGGTCTTACCACTGGTTGCAGTTCAGTTGTAGATTGGCATTATTGCTATAAGACTTTCCACCATAATGACATGGGCATTCCTCGGCTGTGATGCATTCACCATCCTCGTAGAATGTCCCACTTATACATTCGCACCCAGACACGCACTGTGACAGACACTCAGACGACATGATGTGTTGGAGGGCATTGCACGTGACCGGGCACATGGGCATGCAGTCAGAATACTGCATACCAATTGGGCAATCCTTCTCTATAGATACAAGAATAAGTACAGGAACAAAGTGCTACATAGCATTACAGATAATTTTGGTTTAAACAGAAATTACTTTTTGTTTAAATACACATACAGATATAATACAGTAAATACATCAAGATGGCGGATGATCAAAGTAATTATATAGTAGTAAAGTAACCAGAATAACTAAGTAATACATTAATAGATTAATATAGAGATCCACTTTCAGCTATACATTGCCCATTTCTGACCAAGCTCCGTCAACCTTTCCGCGCGTTGGAATCTACTTATATGCTTGACTTGAATCCGGAATCCCAGAATCCCCATTTCAAGGTAACTATACAGGTAAGTTGTTGAATATTTTGAAACCATTTTGACCTATGGCAGCGACAGCGCCCAGTCAAACTAGCCCCAAAACAATAAGCTTCATTTTGTTTATAAGGTATAAACAATTCGTACATCTGACGGACGATTCAATGTTCTTAACGGTGCTAGATACGGCACTATATATTGTGACGCCAGTCTACAAATCACGTAGTTGAGTATGGCGCCGTATAATTTATTGCTTTATCGCTAATACTAGCATCAAATATTGCCGGATAGTGAGAAAGATCCTTTGCCCCACAATCCTATCTGTCACTCAAGCGTGTAAAGTTCTAGTCAAAAGCATCACATGTTAGCTGAAGTCAGAATTAAAATGACGTAGCTCTGTCACGTGACCCTTAAAGTCCATCATGAAAGTGTACCAATTAAATGTCTATGATGAATTTGCGATTAAATAAACATTCTATTGAATATTTTGAATCTAATTTGACTGGGAGCTGTTTATTTTAACAGCATACCTGTATAGTGACCATAGAATTTTAATTCTGGGAATTCACGTTTCAAAGTTTCAAATCGATTCCAGCGCGCATAAGATGTTGACGAGCCTTAGCTAAAAAGGGGCGGGGCATAGCTAGAAATTGATCTAGCCATAGGTGTCATAGTGACAAGGATCCTATGAACTTCTTGACCCATCGCAATACATACTTAGCAATAGCATGAACACAATCTTCACATCACAAATGTATTTGTGTATTTCTACTTAAAGGGATGTTGAGCTCATCACAACTGTTGAATGCTACTGATAGTAGATACCATAGGGGTTCCATTTGAATGCGGCTTAACCACTTTATTTCTAGCACACTCCTTTTGCTCATAAAAGTAGTTAATGTAGGTTTTAAGGAGCCGCCATTGCATCATCTTATCCATGAGTCCCCCCCCCCCTCCCCCCTCTTATGTAAACACATACATAATAGATCAATTTGTGTATGTTTACAATGTACCAGAATAAATATAATCTTTCGGATATTTTGAACCTAAATTGACAGGAGGAGACTGTTGCTGTATATGGCAACAACAGCATCGAGTTACATTGCTTTTCAGAATAGTTATCATGTTATGCACATGCTTGCTTTTACATGAGACTGTCACGTCAGATTAATTATATCTGACATTACAGAAAAATCAAATCACATGGTCAAACATTTCCGCATTGATTACAGATTTCATAGAATACTACAATGTGCCAAGGGCTAGCTGTTAAAAAACGAATATCTTTATTCTAAAACGAGATAGAAATTGGATTATACCATACATCGTTTACGAATGGAAGACCATATCACCAGAATATCTCTTATAAGATGAGCTGAGTGTTCCTTTAATGAAAGCATGATAGCTTGCAAAAGAGCTAGGTTCTTAATAGAGGGAACATTTTCTAGCTCTGCCCGCCAATTTCTAGATAAGACGCGCTTACGTGTTGTGTGTTGGGATGGATTTATATACTTTGAATCTTGAATTCTCAGAATTCGATTTTCAATATTTTGAAACTAATTTGTCTGAGCGTCATTGCTGCCTATTAGTTTATTCAATAGAATGTTTTTAAAATACTAGATCCATCAAAGACAATTCGTACACTTGACGGTCATTTCCTGCTCCATGGCGGCGTATTCTCCATCAATTATGATTGCTACGTCAGATTATGACGTCATATACTTGAGTGGCAGATCGGATCCGTCTATTATATTGTTCATTACAGGAAATGATATATTGTGTAGATTGATCTGTCATCAAGTGGTGACGTTATTGAGGCATCGTGGCGCATACAATATATATCTAAAAAACCCAGAAACATATTAGTTAGTAAGAAATGTTCTGTCTAATATTTTGAACACAATCTGAGTGGAAGACATTGCTGCCTCGGCCAACAATGTCTTCCAATAGAACTTTTCCAATTTATCAACCCATCCTATGATGCCATAATCAACTACCCTACGTGTAGAATGACATCATAATGAATGACGTCATGAATGATGTCGATAAGTACGTCCCGAACGCATATTTGAAGACGGGCTATGCGTTGCTGTAGGATTTAATAAATATTATGTTGAATACTTTGAAACTATTTTGACTGGGCGCTGATGCTGCCATAGGCCATAGGCAGCAACTGCACCAAGTCAAATTAGTTACAAAACATTGAACAGCTTACCTGTATAATTTTCAGGAAATTGATTGTTAGGGCATTCGGCGAACGATCAATCCCATCACGGCGAAGTGTGGGCGGAGTTTAGATAGAGATGGGCGGGGCTTATCTAAAACTGGAAAGGTCCATTCAATAATGTTCAAAATATTCAACAGCACGTTTTACTCTGTTTTGGAAACGTGTTAAGTTAAGCTGTACTGTAGCATAGTTTGCCCATCCCATAGTGCAAATACTAAGGTTATACTGTACATTATTGCAATGGACCTTTCCAGTTTATCCATTAATCATATGATGTCCTAATCAACAATGTGACGTATATGATGACGTCAGAATCAATTACGTTATGAATGGCGTAGATATGTAACACATAATTGCCTTGTTGTACGAATTGTATATCTTTATTATTTAATAACCGTCCTGTCGAATATTTTGAAACTAATTTGACTGGGCGTGTTGTATAGTATATAACTATGTTCATATCTTACCACATCTAGTGAGCGTTCGCCAACTTATTATGATGTCATGCATGGCGCAATCCCTGGCGTAGCCAGCAAATGTCTCACAAACAACGCCTTGTATCGCCTCTGCATCTGTTCCCTCATACTGACAGTGATTCTCAACGCATTCATTAAACCAATGTGCCGGGTTCACCTGTAATTAAAATAGGAAAACAATATGAACAAGAGCTCCGCAAACGATTCATAATACCCCGTCATGATGACAAACCAATGAATGAGAGCTATCAGAAATTATTTATTTCTTCCTCAGACCCATCAGACCAGTCATCCTTATGAAGTGTTACAGCAATCCGTTAAACGGTCAAGGAGGTATCGTCTGGAAACCAATTTTCAAGTTGGCCGCCGCTGACTGGCGGCCATATTGGATTTCGGATTATCTTAAATTTCGATAAGATTCTTCACCAGACATATTCCAACCACCCTATGAAGTGATCCGATAAATGGTAACGGATATATCATCCAGAGACCAACTTTCAATATGGCAGCCCATGGCTGGCGGCCATCTTGGAGTTCGGATCATCGTCAATTTCGAGAGCTTTCTTCTCCAGACCTAGTCCAACCACCATATGAAGTTTCAAAGCGATCCGATAAACGGGAAAAGAGTTATCATCTGGAAACAAATTTTCAAGATGGCCACCGGTGACTGGCGGCCATCTTGGATTTTGGATCATTGTCAATTTCGATAGGTTTCTTCCCCCAACGGTAGTTCAACCACCCTAAGAAGTTTCACTGCGATCCGATAAACGATAACGGAGTTATCATCTGGAAACCAATTTTCAAGATGGCCACCAATGACTGGCGGGCATCTTGGATTTCGGATCATTGTCAATTTCGATAGGTATTTTCCCCAGACCTAGTTCAACCACCCTATGATGTTTCAAACAATCCGATAAACGGCAATGGAGTTATCATCTGGAAACCAATTGTCAAGATGGCTGCCGGTGGCTGGTGGCTGGCGACCATCTTGGATTTTGGATCATCGTCGATTTCTATAAGTTTCTTCTCCAGCCCTAGTTCAACCACTCTATGAAGTTTCAAAGCAATCCGATAAATGGTAACAGAATTATAATCCGGAAACCAATTTTCAAGATGGCCACCGGCTGCTGGCGGCCATTTTGGATTTCGGATCATCGTCGATTTCTATAAGTTTCTTCCCAAGACCTAGTCCCACCACTCTATGACGTTTCAATGTGATCCGACAAATGATAACATATCATCCGGAATCCACTCTGCCGCCCGCACGCCCGACCACCTGACTGCCTGGCCGGATGGACAGCGCCATTACACAATACCCCACCAAAGTTTTGGTGGTGTATAAAAAGGGAAAACCTTTATATAGGTTACCCTTTTGCAGGAGGAAAGGACAGATAGCAACTTGGTAATTAATAAGATGTAACATTATCAAGGCTGACCTATAAACACGGCGACGAGTACATATGCCCAAAGACTGTAACCCTGATAACGGAGGTTACTGAGCTGGTTCTGGACCAATAACAGACCAATGTGGTCAAGTAGCGACCCAGTAACCTGGACTAACAGGAAAATTACCATCGATCCTCAAAGAAGTGAATTGTCGCAAAGTCTAAATTAGATTCTTCTGCCTGGTAGGTACGTAATCCCATGCATGCCATCGCAAAACAATTATTAATGAAAAGTATTCATGTCACTCAGAATACATGAACCACAGAACCACATCATCGGGACAATTTCAGGTCAATTAGGATCTGTCATTAGCGTCCAAACATTCCTAATGATGCAATCTGGCTGTGCTTAAAGTCAGAATACAAATTATGCTAAATAAACCCTTGTATATTCACTGTGGAAGTATTTTGATAGTGCGTCATTAAATGTATGTAGTAAAAAGAAAAAGAAAATCCGCGATTTAAACCAAAATAACGCCAAAGAGTACTGGAAAACTATTAAAGACAGAAAACCCTCCAAAATCCGGTAGTTAATCTCTATATGTACACCTTCTTTAATAATCTAAATATCCCTGAATATGGACAGATTGATGAGCAAGAAACTCTAACAAACACAGATGTAACTAATGAAAACGAAGAATTAAACAGACCACTTACTGCTGCTGAGATTTCCAAAGCTATAAAGCTGCTAAACCACCTTTTTGAGGCACGTACTAAAGGGAAAACACAGCACACCAAAGTACATGTTGTATGGAGAAACAGGCGAATTGCCCCTAATAATCTATATAAAGCTACGTATGATAAACTTTTGGCTTAGACTCATCACAGGAAAACAGTCTAAAATATCAGTTCAAATATATAAATATATATTAAATGACTATCTTCTTCATAACACACAATACAAATGGCTTAATCAAATTAAAGGAATACCCGAAGAATGTGGGATGGGATATATATGGAATATACAATCAGTAGAACGCATAAATGTGTTTAAAAGCCAGATAAAGCAAAACCTTCAGGAGCAATTTGTACAAAGTTGAATGGTACAATTAGGGGAATCATGGAAAGGGAAAGAATATAGAACATTTAGTTTGATATTTTGAAATTGAAGCATACATACAACAACTTGGAGACAGAAATCGGATTACATCTACCAAATTCAGAACTAATAATCATCGCCTACCGATTGAAAAAGGTCGATGGGAGGGGCTACTCAGGGAAGAACGGATATGTCAGTTATGTGATAAAAATGATATAGGCGATGAGTTCCACTTTTTTTTAGTCTATCCACATTTGCAGAAAGAAAGATTGGAACTCCTCCCCAAATATTACTGCAGACGACCAAATTACTTTAAATTCGAAAAATTATCCACAAGTAAAAATTCAAAACTTTTAGCTATGCTGTCTGGCTTTATCCGCGTCAAAATTCTCAATTTCAGAACAGGTAAAAGACGCGATGACGACAGATTTAATAACTGAAACTAAAACAGTGATAACAATGGCAAATTAAGACGACGACGACAACGACGACGACGACGACGACGACGACGACGACAACAACAACAACAACAGCCATTAATTAATAATAAATGTGACCTGGAGTGACCAGGTTAGTTATACTGAAGGTTATAATAATAACAATTGTGTTAAAACCAAAATCGGTGATGTTGAATTTATCCCTTTAAAGGTGCATGTTCACATCAGAATGCTTGGAAGTGGAATTGTTGAGGTTATATGCATTTGGAGGCTTAGATTGCGTGCCTCGATGTAGTGGGGCTGAATAGGTCTTGGCATGTGATGAGTTTATGCCATATAAATACATTTCGTGGGTTTAGTTGTGAATTTGAATTATGGATTCGTGCCTCTAATTCAATTTGACAACTTAAGAAAATTATATTAATTCATACATAATAATATCATCATATGCTGGGATTTGTTTCGTTTCATTGCATCAGGGCGCGTGGTTTGGGCCTCTGAATGTATGTGATTTTAGCCGTTTTGTTTTGAACCATTCCGCTGTGAATATGCACCTTTAATGACCAAACCTGGTCCAGAAAAGCAGAATATTTGCTAATAGAATGTCTTTATGAACATCCCTTAACCCTTTCAACACTCAACCCGAATAACAAAACACCAAAATGCTTTACATCTTAATATATCTTATGTTGAATATTTTGGTTCTAATTCGGCTGAGAGCTGTTGCTTCCTATCGTAGAAACAGCTTCCGGTCGAATGGGTTTTAAAATGTTCAACAGCTTACGTGAACAGTTGCCTTATAATTGAAATCCTACGAATATAGAGGCCGATTTTCCCGCCTTCGCCAATTTAGGACTAAAGTCAATAATGATATAAAGTAAGTTGACCAATTTGCGATAAAAGTGACACAATAATGATGATGATGCTGATCTTACTCGAAACAATTGTGATGATACTGATAATGAAATTAACGAAGAAACTGATGAAAAAATAAAAAAATAATAATGGAATATAAAAGCACACTGGCAAATGGGAAGATTGCAACCAAACCTCCCCATTTATCACTGTGCAGTGATCTGGGTGTAACAAATTGATTGATTGATTAATTGAGTAATAACCACCATCATAGTAGTAGGGTTCACTGTGTTTAAATAGTTTCTTTTGTTCGAAATTATGGGGATTTGGTAAACTATATATCTTTATAAAGCTTAGTATATATGCTGATTGTAAAGAAGACTGTTTGCATTTGTACCAAGACCTTTATGGCGGCAATCTTCCATTTCAAAATTGGCGCTAGCCAAATCCTCTGAAACCAGATATAACTGCTACCAAATGTCATAGATTCATAATTTGGATATCTATATCTATATTCTCTGGGTCCAGGAATGCATTGGTCACTTTTAGAATAATCTTCAAGTAACAGAAATACTATTTTGGCAGATGATTTACAATTTAATTTGTAATTCACAGACACTATCTGCAAATTTTGCACCTTTTGTGATACTGTTGGCATGTTGAACTTTTCGTTGGCATCCAAAACAGTTATATCAACCACTTAGTCTTCAAATAATGCTCTCTCATCTACGTGGTAACATCGTCATCATCGTCCTCGCTGAGATCTGATATTTTTAGCTTTCATCTGATATATAGACATGTTAAGGCACGGTGGACGAGTGCCTAGGGATTTGAGCTCGTAACTCTAGGTTCACAAGCTTTGTCCGCCGTGTTAAATGTGTCCTTGAGCAAGTTACTTAACTCTGTGTTGCTTCAGTCGATGCAGCCGTAACTGGTTACCAGTGACGAGATATATGTGTGCCGTATTTGGCTCCCGTGATTGGAATGTCAAATGAGCAGGGGATCAGATGCACAGTGCTTAGAGCATGCAATGGCATGGAGTTCAGCGTAGTGCAAATATACAATCTACCTATCTATATAGGTATACACTGACGATGAAGATGATGTCGATGGCTAATCTACTGAGCTTTTCCTTTTCCTCACACGTTTCTTTGTGATGTAAGATAATGCATTATCCATGCAATATCGTGCATATCGTATCTCTTCCTTATTAGTGGCAGTAGAGTAACAACTTCGATGCTAATCCGCTTTATGTAAACGTAAGACAACTCTGTAAAATGTCTTTTATGAATTTCAATTTATGCCCCATCTGGAAAAGTTCCCCTCTCTTCAACTGATTGTAGCAAATTCGTAAATGAATGTATTATTGGCTGCTTCACCGATTGTCCTTTATTATTAGTATATGTCTGACACAAAATGCTAAGCTTCCAGTTTGTAAACCGCTGTGCAGCAACAAGGTTTACCACACTCATGTTTTACTCAGGTCCACGGAAAGAATACATCTTTTTCAACCAACCATTATTACAAACGACATTGCTGATAATTGCAGATGTCTAATTATGATTGTTGCAATTCTGCAAGCAGACGATTACTTGAGCAGGGTTTCACACCAAAATAGCTGTTTTATTTACTTTTAGCAATAACTTTTCAATTACCCAGGAACTTCACTAACTGTTACTATTGCAGGCATGAATGTGCTAGGCGGTTAAGCAGTTTCACGTCGTTCATCATGTGTCTACTCAGTCATAATATATGGAGTAATAAACGACCTGGAGGGCTACAGTAATCCAGCAACTTTCATGAGATATTCCTTTGTTTTAATATAGCCATTGTTTGAATATTCCGCGTTTGCATCGACCTGAAGTCATGGAAATGACGCAAAAGCACTTGCAAATATGATAATCACAATAATTTGTCAAGAGGATAAACTTAAATGGCAACATGCCCTACCTACTTATGAAAATTTCACAACTGTGCCCATTGCGTCATATATTTTGTCTAAGAGATGTAGCAAAATGTGAATGAAAAACTGACAACAAAACTCTTGCTTCAGGAGTATATCAAGACACGCAAAACACTAAATTTAACCAAAAATAGCAAAAAGTATCCAAGATATTTAGAATTAAGTGGTCTCGATGGTGGCCATTTTGACAATGCGGTATAGGGTGTAAAAAGGACGATGACTCAATGCTTGAAATCTATATGTACGTAGAGAACAGAACATGGTTTGACAACTTAAAGTGGTAGAAATACAATGCCAACAGTATCACAAAAGGTTAGAAATTTGCAAAGGATGTGGGTTAATTACATATTAAATCGAAAATCATCTGACAAAATATTATTTCTATTATTTGAAGGTTTTTTCTTTTTATAAATGTGAGCAATGTATTCAGGGACCCAGAGTATATAGATATAGACATTAACCAATCGGGGAGCTACGCAACCCTTTAGGGAAGCACATCAAACATAGCCATGACTCGAATAGACCTAGGTCTGCGTGGCGAAGTAAATCAACAAACTGAACTGACGAATATGGAACATTTAGCCTTGGTGAAAATGCAAACATTGGGTTTTTTAAATGGCACACTAAATATTTTCCATAAATATATAGTCTTACAAATCTCCAAAAGATTTTAACGAAAATACACACTGGACACAACTATAAAAAAACCTATATATTTTATACTAACTCTTGCTTTACCATAGTAAGTTAGCACATTACTGTTTGCAAGTATGATGCATTGTGTTTCTGTCGCGAAACTGATGTGTTCTGCCTGAGTATTCAGCAGACGAAATAAGTGATTTTGGAGAAAAAAGCGATTTGTAGTCAGAGTTTTAGGTTTTAATTTTTAAGTGCCAGGTTAAGCCAAATCTTTAAGACAACGCTAGATGTGCAAGAAGCCATGGCGAAGATCAGCAATGAGGAAACCAACCGCGAGCAAGGTCACACAGACAGTGCGTTGGAAGTGAAGGAATGTCAGGATGTCCGAGTAAAAGAGATCTGCGATCTGTCAGGAAAAGTATCTGATGCCATAATCAATTACGTCACTAGTTAGCTGGTCACTTCACAATCACGTGATGTAGCCCCGTCAGGAAACCCGAAAAGTCCGTCTAGAAAGTGTACGAACGTATGCTTTTGGTGAATTTACAATTTAGTAAGCATTCTGTTTCACGGGAGTTGTTACAAAATAGTTCAGAAATATTTAACCTGTAACAAATATCTTTAAACTTAGATTCTTGGAATTCACGTTTTAACAGTTTCAAATCGATCCACTTAGGTGTAAAAAGCGGGACGAACCTATCTAGAAATGGACGGAGCATAGCTAGAAATGGACGGGGCATAGCCAGAAATTGATTCCTCTATTAGAAATGCGTGTGTTTTCAGGTGCCCCTTCGTGGAATAACACTAACACAAATCTCCCAACCGAGGTGAAAATACTGATATATTATATGAAGTAGAGTGACGAACCTTAGCATAGTATAATGCCTACTGAAGATATCTGCTCTGAGAACAAGATGTTTAGTGCTATGATACAACATATGCGGAAATATTCAACCTATGATCAAAGACACGCGAGGCTTCATACCACACTAACGTACCGACTAACGTCAAATGTCCTGACATTAAGTATTACTTTCTTAACACGTAGTCACTCAAACTATCACATGTTGCCAAGGATAAGCTATGTGTCTCTGCAAATTTCCCCAGAGTGAACGTGTAACCTACCCTAATAATGCAAGTTACGGGGCCAGTACGGGATAAAAGGTATACTATGTTATGATGGTATATGCGTTGTTATAGTATATGATGGTATATATGTTATGCTGTATGCGTACACCATAATGTTTGGTATTTTATTGCAATAAATTGATTGATTGATTTGTGTAGTTTGAAATCAAAGAAACTTTATATATATCTTACCACGCCATGACATGGCCCGAATATATATGACTTGAGGGCGATGCAGGCTCTATGAGCTCGTTCTTCCATTTCACTGTTCGTGCACATTGCTATAGGATTGCCGACCTTCGCGCACTGAAATGCCAATAAATGAGCGATGAGGAAAGAACATAGATAAACAATGAACCTTTCCAGAATAATGACGTCATATGACGTCATAAGTAGTTAAGCGGCGTATAGGATGACGTCATACTCATTGCGTCATAAATAATGCTATTATTGCCCGTCTTTTACTCTTAATAGTCCGACACATTGTACAACTTGTATGTCTCTACTATTTAATAAACATGCAGTTGAATATTTTGAAACTAATTTGTCTGAGCGCAGTTGCAGCCATAGGCCGCAACAGCACCCAGTTAAATTATTTTCAAAATATTAAAACAGGTTACCTGTATAGTTTTCTGGAAATCGAGATTAAGTGAGTGTATGAATCGTTCGATCACAATACAGGTGAAGTGTGGTTGAAGATTAGCTAGAGATGGGCGGGGCATAGCTAGAGATGGGCGGGGCATAGCTAATGATGGATTCCTCCACTGTTGTTTTACATTAACTGCTACAAACTAATGTTTGTGCGGCACGCTTGACCATGGTGATGTGAATAGTAGACTTTTAGTGCAACATCTTACACCAATATCTTTTCAAAATAAACACCGGAGATGGCTTGCACTAGGCTGTGCGATTATTACATTGAGTGATCACGATCGATTAGTTAAAAATAATCGTGATTACACCATTAATCAGCTTGAGTACAAATTACAAAGACTTAGAAACAAAGGAATATCAGATTAGATTAGATGACGAAAGTTGCAATGGTATATAGGAAAGCTCATTTGTAGGCCATGGGAATCCTATTTTTGAAAATGTATCACTGTAATGCCTGGCTAGATTATCGACCAGTCATTGCAGATACATTTTCAAGAAATAGTCTTCTCTTGGCCTGCTAATGGGCACACATTCACTGAGCGTGCTAATGGGCACACATTCACTGAGCGTGCTAATGGACACACATTCACTGAGCGTGCTAATGGACACACATTCACTGAGCATGCTAATGGGCACACATTCACTGAGCATGCTAATGGGCACACATTAACTGAGAATGCTAATGGACACACATTCACTGAGCATGCTAATGGACACACATTCACTGAGCATGCTAATGGACACACATTCATTGAGCATGCTAATGGGCACACATTCACTGAGCATGCTAATGGGCACACATTCACTGAGCATGCTAATGGACACACATTCACTGAGCGTGCTAATGGGCACACATTCACTGAGCATGCTAATGGACACACATTCACTGAGCATGCTAATGGGCACACATTCACTGAGCATGCTAATGGACACACATTCACTGAGCATGCTAATGGGCACACATTCACTGAGCATGCTAATGGACACACATTCACTGAGCATGCTAATGGACACACATTCACTGAGCATGCTAATGGGCACACATTCACTGAGCATGCTAATGGGCACACATTCACTGAGCATGCTAATGGACACACATTCACTGAGCATGCTAATGGGCACACATTCACTGAGCATGCTAATGGGCACACATTCACTGGGCATGCTAATGGGCACACATTCACTGAGCATGCTAATGGACACACATTCACTGAGCATGCGAATGTACACACATTCACTGAGCATGCTAATGGACACACATTCACTGAGCATGCTAATGGACACACATTCACTGAGCATGCTAATGGGCACACATTCATTGAGCATGCTAATGGACACACATTCACTGAGCATGCTAATGGACACACATTCACTGAGCATGCTAATGGACACACATTCACTGAGCGTGCTAATGAGCACACATTCACTGAGCGTGCTAAAGGGCACACATTCACTGAGCATGATAATGGGCACACATTCACTGAGCATGCTAATGGGCACACATTCACTGAGCATGCTAATGGGCACACATTCACTGAGAATGCTAATGGACACACATTCACTGAGCGTGCTAATGGGCACACATTCACTAAGCGTGCTAATGGGCACACATTCACTGAGCATGCTAATGGACACACATTCACTGAGCATGCTAATGGACACACATTCACTGAGCATGCTAATGGACACACATTCACTGAGCATGCTAATGGACACATATTCACTGAGCATGCTAATGGACACACATTCACTGAGCATGCTAATGGACACACATTCACTGAGCATGCTAATAGACACACATTCACTGAGCATGCTAATGGACACACATTCACTGAGCGTGCTAATGGGCACACATTCACTGAGCGTGCTAATGGGCACACATTCACTGAGCGTGCTAATGGGCACACATTCACTGAGCAAAATGTGCATTTTCATGAGTGATCGCATTAAAGAGTAATTAAATGCTAGGTTTTGAAATATTTTATGCAATATAAATTATTTACGATTATTCAATTATTTAATTTTTAATCATATAAATCCACGATTTAAAACATAATCGTGATTTTCGATTAAGCCCTTAATCTCGTAAGCCTAGCTTCCACCATAGAAGCGGCACAACTAGAACTCGGGCCTCTCAAATGCCATGAATCCGACATTTTGATTGGTCAGTTCGTTGTTTCACGACAGGGTGTTGTTTAAGACTGAATACTGGCCCAGTAGTTTAATCTAACTTCTATGACATCAGCTTCATTCATGTTATTTTGTAAATGTAGCTGTCTCGCGTGGGGTTGTTAGGGCGCATGTGAAGAAATTAATATAACAATGTTGGTGAGTGACCTTGAGAACGGCAAAATAAATTTTAATTTTTCAGTATTATGTAGAATGAAAATATATTGTATTTAGTACATTTTACATTGAATTATAAGAGCAGTAACATCATTTTCTGTGGCTGAATTGTACTTATCAATATAGCGATCCATTTATAATTATGACACCCCCATCTCTATCTAAGCTCTGTGGACCTTTTCCACGTGTTGCAGTCGATTTGAGACTTTGAAACCTGAATTCCCCAGAATCTAAAATTAACTCCAAGGTAAGTATATCATTACACTGTTAAATATCTGGAAACTAATTTGTCTGGGGTTTTTGCTGCCTATTGTAGCCTCCAGTCAAATTAGTTTCAAAATATTCTACAGAATATGTATTAAATTGTAAAGTCATCAGACATACAACTGGTGAACTAGTAACAAATGTTTCGATCTTCATGTCGTAGTTATTCATCATTATGATTGTGACATCAGATAACTAGTCATGTAATTGATTATGACATCAGATAAGAGAGTGACAGATCAGATCACTTCATTATCGAATAAAATAACTGAATGTGAGTTGACTTTTCTTACAATTGTATAAATATAAAGTATATATCTACGTCATTGTGAATGTCCTTGAGCAGAGTTCATAAATTATTGTGTTGTAAACCCAGTTTATCTGGATTTAATCATAAACCCAGGTTTATCTTTATTTAAGCATACTCACTGGCTCCTCGGTAGGTACGATTTGAGTATTTCCAAAAGCTCCAGCATTAGATAGAAGATTGCCAAACATGTCTGTGAACTCATCTGTAATATATTACAATACATTGGAGAGAGAGAGAGAGAGAGAGAGAGAGAGAGAGAGAGAGAGAGAGAGAGAGAGAGAGAGAGAGAGAGAGAGAGAGATAGAGAGAGAGAGAGAGAGAGAGAGAGAGAGAGAGAGAGAGAGAGAGAGAGAGAGAGAGAGAGAGAGAGAACGGCAGGCTTGTATGGGAACAGGGCCGAGAATAAGCCCTCCAGGTTGAGCTAGGTAACTCTTGCCACAGGACGAATACATGTGTCAGCAAGCGACGTGCCTTATTTCTATTATCCAATAGACATTTTCAGTTTTAGCTATGCCCCGCCCATCTCTAGCTAAGTTCCACCCACACTTCGCCGTGATGGGATCGATCGATCACCGAACTGCCTGGCTATCAATTTCCAGAAAACTATACAGGTAAGCTGTTGACTGTTTTAAAAGTATGGGTGCTGTTTATTAAATAGTATGGAAATACAATTCGACTGCCTATGGCAGCAACAGCGCCCAGTTCTGGAAATTGATAGTCCCGGAATTCAGGGATCGAGTGATCCCAACACGAGCACGGTGTGGGTGGAACTTAGCTGGTGATGGACGGGGTATAGCTAAAACAGGAAATGTCAATTTCCACATTCGATAGAGATTCCAGAATTTAGTTCTAATATATTAGATTTCACGTACTTTGTAGAATGAGAACTTTCCCTGAAAACATATTTTCATTGGCCTAATGTATGTTTTATTCGTGGGCCAAACATAATCTTGCTCATTGATCATATGTTACACTAATGTATGGTTTCGTTGGGCAAACATTGATACTGTGTTAGATGGTTGATAGTAAAATAGTTAGGTTGGGCCAAGCTTGTATTTAAAAGCGCCTTGATTTTATGTTATCACTGTTTGTTGCGCAAAGGATTGTTTATTGTATCCATGCAGTTTTTAGCGTCACAAATCGGTTCTACACCAGCGGGTTTGTCAATCCTCAAATAATGCTAGCTCTGGTAACTTCCGTGGCAATTCTTGTTACTGGGCCGGTACTCGGACAATACCATCACAGTGCAATGCGTTATCAGGGTTTCCATTATCCTCGGAATAGTGGGATATCCTTTGTTTCAACCCAGTGACTAGTCGAGAGCCCATGGAACGGAATAAACTTACTCCTTGGATTTCCATCAAAGTTTCCACAGAGACCAGAAATTTGTTGATTTTCGAATTCATCCCCTAGGGTAATATAAACAGACGAGATTTCATCCACCTTGATCGCTATATTCCTGCTGCTACGAATAAAGAGAAAATCGCCAACAATCTTCATCGTCACACCTGCAAGTTTGAAAATAGAAAAAAGCATAAAATTGAGGGATCTAGTTTCAGCCATACCCCGCCCATCTCTAGCTAAGCTCCGCCCACACCTCGCTGGTGTTGGGATCGATCGATCCCTTGACTCCCTGACTATCAATTTCCAGAAAACTATAGAGGTAAGCTGTTAAATACTTTGAAATTAATTTGACTGTGTGTTATTACTGCCTTTGGCAGCAACAGCGCCCATTCAAATTAGTTTCAAAATATTCAACAACATGTTTATTAAATAGTACAAACTTACAATTCGTATAAAAACGCTTAGTCCGTCTTCAATTAAGCGTTCGTGACGAACTTATCTACGTCTTTCATGGCGTCATTTACTATGACGTCATCAGGCACGTCACCAAAATGCTTGAAAACAAAATTGTAAAAATTGTATACTTTTAGGGGCTTAAATTGTGTAAGTAAGTTTAATGAAACGAAACAAACCATAAATGTGATGTTTTATTCTATATAAATTAATATAATTGTTTTAGTAGTGAAGTTGAATGAGGGACTCGTGTGTCTAATTCAATTTCACAACTTAATCAAATTATATTAATTCATGCGTAATAAAATCATCTTATGTTAAGATTTATTTCGTTTCCTTACATCTAGGCACACATTTGAAGCTTCTAAAAGTATACAATTTAAACAATATAATTTTGAAGTATTTTGTTGTGAATAGGCAACATTAAGGGATATGTCAAGAAAATACAATTTTTGGGCTTACTCAGTTTCCATTTATTGACCAAGTGAAAATATATCTCTGGACCTGCTAAACAATTCGAAAACAATTTGAATGAAAGTTTTAGGTGGCTAAGCCACAAACAACTTTCAGTCAAACTGTTTTCAAAATATTCAGCAGGTCAAGAGTTTTTGCTCATTTAAATCTTTGTCGGGTGGCTTACAACAGCGAGACAGTTAAGTACACACAAGAGTGTTAAAATAAGAAAATATGTGGACTGCAGTACCTTTGCTACTATAACCGTTATCTAGGGCTATAGGATCATCATTTACAAAAGCGTCGAATCCAATCACCTCAAAAACGTTCACGGGGTCAAACTGCAGCTTCAATTTCTGCGAAAAACACAATTTAAGGAAACGACATCAGCAACAAAGCAGACATGTGTCACGAGCAACAGCTACAGTTATTAACGTATTGGATACTTTGGATCCATGGACTCGTGCACATCCATTGGTCCATGGATTGCAATCTCTAGACACGCATAGGGGCAACCTGTTGGATATTTGATGCGAGTTTAACAAAAAAGATTGTTATTGCCATAGACAATAATAGCTACTAGATAAATATGCTTCGAAATATTACATACATTGTAGCTGAATAGTAATAGTAGAGAGAGAGAGAGAGAGAGAGAGAGAGAGAGAGAGAGAGAGAGAGAGAGAGAGAGAGAGAGGGAGAGAGGGAGGGAGGGAGGGAGGGAGAGAGAAAGAGAGATAGAGAGAGAGAGAGAGAGAGATGGCGGGATGGATGGATGACAGGATTGAGGACGGATATGTGGGAGGGAGGAGGGGTGGGGAGTATAAATATTACTCAGGTGTGTCTGTACCTTTTTGCACGTGCTAAACCGATCACAATCGATTGGCATTACAGTGATACTCCATGAACCAAGTTCCGCTGCGAGGATATATGTGCACATACCACCAAAGTGATACTCAAACCCATCAAATGTTCTGTAATATTGTGCTCCAAAATTGAGGCAAGTCCGGAAAGGCAAGTCATTCGTCTGATTGATGATAGATGGAGATGCACCTAATCATAGCAAAGAAGCAAATGTTGCATTTAATATCAGCTAATTAGAATATATTTACCCTTTGCACACGAAATGCCAAATATGAACAATAATTGATGATGTCAGAAGTATATAGATGTTATTACATGCTTAGATACATGTACAAATCTGCTACGCGTGCTATGAGGTGACCTCAAGAAAGCAGGTCTCGGTACACTCAAGTCACGAACGGACCTGAGGAAGCTAATGAATTCGGCTGAGGACAAGACACAATGACCAAAAGCGAAGAAGGACTGATTGCAGCTGTAGGATGTTTCTACTACTACAGCCATAGAATACAGTAATCATACATACATAGTTATCCGCATATTTGCACGAGTATTTCGTCCGGTGTTCTATATCAGTTTCAATATTTGCTCGAGTGCGAAGCACGAGGTTCAATATGGAAACTGATATGTAACACCGGGCGAAATACGAGCGCAAATATGCGACTAAACATGTAATAGCATGTTAATTTCATACGATAGCGTCTCATCTCACAATTAGACCAAATGCCAATTACTGATCTATTTCAGTTCGTAGGCCGACTATAGTTGCCGTCTATTAAAAGATGTTCAGAACCTCATCAAATAAGCTTATTTGTTGGGCTAAAATAAGAATAATAATAATGGCTGTATCCGACTGGGTGAAAAGTTAGAGTATATTGGCTACATAGAGTATATTGGCTACAGAGAGTATATTGGCTACATAGAGTATATTTCTTATTCGATTGATATTTGCCGGAAAAAAATAGAGCGCGAAACAAGCCGGAGCCAAACGGCATGTTTTGCGAAGTATGTAACGTGATGTAAAATATGAAAATGCGGGACTTAGGAGCTGAATTGTACTATTATTCAGCATTCAATATGTCTGAAAACAGCGCTGAAAGAATCAGAGTTTCAAGAAGGTAAAATTTAGGTGATTCAGTCAGTTTCTGGACATTCCATTCTGCTAGGGTTTTTTTCATTCGACTGGTACGTTTGCATAGAGAACATTTTGGCAACTGAGCGAGTAAATTTACTCTACGGAAAGGTCTCAGTCGAATACAGCCATTATCGTCGTTTTATTTGCTTGAATGTCATTGGTCTGTTAAGCAAAATTACTTGGAAACTACCAGCAAGCAAGAGGAATTGCAACACACACTTAATTATCAGGTTAGTTTTTTAAGAGGCTAAGATCGGCCATTTAAAATTACGCCTTCAATATTTTCGAGGGCGGGATATGGCTCTGTGTTTGCCCTACTATTTGGCCCTGATAAAATGCCCGTATTAGGGCAAATACGCCGATAGTAGGAAATAATATATTGAATATTCTGAAACTGCTTTAACTGGGAGTTGTTGCGGCCTATGCCCTTGTCTATCGTGTATGAGCTGTTATGCTTTGACACATAAAGATAATTAGAGAGATAATGGTGACTCTAAATGCATAAACATAAAATGTTAAATGATTGACTCTGTAATTAAGATTAGTTGTGATGATGAATTGGCTGTTAGTAATGCCACTGGTTTCTGACTGGTGGGCCAAAAAAGATGCCTGCCCCATATTACCTGATTTATCTCAATAAGGATTCTTATTTTATGCCCCATCATTCCCCTCACCAGTTGCACCACATGATTACATCGGTGCTGTTATGGCAATTCATTCTTCACAAAGAGACAGTACATTGTTCGAGTTGCCAAAAGATTCAGTAAATATCGAAAATGCGGATGACAGACCAGAATGAACATCATAATGCTAACATGGCCTGTTTTTGGTGACAGACTGACAGCATCCGCAGCCTTTGTCTACCGAATTAGTGGCTATACCATATTGAATTGACGTTGGTTGCGACCTAAAATCAGTAAAATTATAACTATGACTATGACAAAGTGACGTTATTGTATTTAAATAGTGCAATAGACCATAAGATTAACTGAAATTCGTTATCGACCTCAAGTTCTCACACAACCTTTACTAATGTTTATGTTCCGATCGCGCTTGACCTCCGGTGACCTTTCATGGTCAGAAATTAACAGTTGCTCATGATTGTCCTTATTTTAAGTCATATTTCTGCAATATTTGTATCATTGCTTTTAATTTGATACCAAACTTGAAATGTTTATTTTTGAAATAGCGTTTGACCTTCATATTCGATATTTGCAAAAGAGGCTTGGCTAATGACACCATTAATTAAAACTGGCCAACGATTGGAAAGTGGCACCCGTAAGATTCCTGCACTACACACCCAACAATATCATTTAAAGTAATAATATCATATTTGTACATAAAATTAAGGTCAGTTGTCAGAGATTTTTTTATGTTTTCTCCTTGACTGATGTATATCAATATATTTTTCACCAGATATACAACCGTGATAACGCGAGCTAATTGGCCGACACTGGACCAATACCGGGCCAATCAGGCCCGGTATTGGTCCTGTACCGACCCAGTACCCTACGCTATCAGTAAAATATTACGCCTACCATTGCCAGCTAAATAATGACACTGTTCACAGGTTATTCCAGTTACGCCCCAGCTTCCGCCAGCGGTTAGACAGCACTCATCCCGCAAGACTGCACGATTTCCCTCTTGCAATAATTCAGCTTTTGGTCCATAACAGTTACTGCCCCCATAGCAATACTGAAAACTGTCGTTTGTACCTGCCAAACAATAATACAAAGATTGATTATTAAAGGCCCATATTTACACCATTTACAAATTATATACTTTTAGAGACGTAACTTATTTATCAACCACCCATGGGTCACAGGCCCAAGTGGAAGGGCATCCCTTGGGCATCAAAGTTAGCATTTTTTGGTTTTTGGCAGTTATAACACCGCTTTCATCAGAGAAGTTCAATGCGCATGCCAAAAATCCCATGCGATATCCGTTAATGCTAGCATAATCCCTGGGATACATACCGAGAGGGAGGGCATCTCTTGGGTCTTAAAGTTACCAATTTTTGCTTTTGGCAAAAATGGACTCCCCTTGCCCAGACATGTAAGAAGAGGCCGTATACTATTTCTTAATGGCCAGACATCGTCATTTCACAGATACTTCAGTAAGCGATGCTAATCTCATCTCAAATGTGGTATTGTACTGATAGATTATGGTTTTATAGATTATGGTTTATAGATTATGGTTTATAGATTATGGTTTATAGATTCTATATCATTCATATTCCATCACATTCACGTTTCTGTATCACAATTATCTGCTTTATAATATCGGGTAAATGTGGAACTGTTATCGCCACCATTTTGTCTCCTCAAGTGATATTTGTGATGTCATATTAGTGCCAAATGCATGACCTTCTTTTATTAAGTAATACTCATCTCGTTCAATATTTTGAAACTACTTTTACTGGAAGTTGTTGCTGCCTATGGCAGCAACACTCTCCAGCTAAATTAGTTTCAAAATATTCAACAGCTCGCTTGTATGATTGCTTTTATACCACATTGCCAAACTATAGCTGGCACCTCTGCGACTGAGCGTATATACCTAGGCAGGCGCGCAAGGTTTTTTCTGATTGGTTGAAAAGAAAATCATTAAAGCCATCTTAGGCTGTAGAAATATATGAATCTTTAACTACTAAAGCTTGAATATCTTTCATTGTCGGCATGATAAAAAGCTAACATGTTAGGAATGAATTATGGGTTTTTATTTCGTGAATGGGACTTGTTTAACAGGGACCCGAACTATACGCCAACCAAATCAATCAATGAATTATGGGTCGCAAATTCTATCACCTGAATGATTCGTATAAAATATCCCCTATGGTCCACTTGATTTAATGAGTCTAGGTATAATGGTGTATTTTATATATGCAGATAAACCAGTGGAAATTTTACAAAAATATAATGCGTTTTCCAATGATGTATGACTATAATGATTTTAGTTTATCATAGGAACGGTTTAAATCTTCGGGCAATCGTAACTAGCAGTTGTGGTTTAGGGGAATCCACGCGTAATGACGTCAATGTGAGAAGGGTTTATTACTGTACAAGCGCACGGTGTGGAGAAGTACCCGGAGCACGCAGCTTGAATAGGATGTAGTCTTTAATTCTTCCAAACAAGAAATTAAAAATTCGTCATTATGCTAAATTAGTTTTACAAATATTTAATAGCTTTCCCATGTAGTTATCGTGAAATTGAGAAATATGTAGTTCTAGCTGTGATGTCTTAGGAAAACTATAGACCGATGGAAGACACTTACTTGCAATTTTATCATCGCATCTGTAGCCAGCGTAACCTACAGGACACTGGCAGAGACTCGGCTCAACACATGCACCGCCATTGCTACACGCCGGATCACAGATCGCTACAAAAAGGTCAAATAAAAAATAAATATCTGCCTTCAATTTCTGCAGACTATGGATATGCTGAATATTTTGAAACCAATTTGACTGAAAGTTGCTGGTGGCTAAGCCACCAACAATTTTCAGTCAAATAATCTTTAAAATATTCAGACGATTCAGAGGTATTGCCCATTGAAATTGTTGTCAGGCTGCTCGCTGCAGTGGGATAGTTAGCAGAAGTATAACCAAAGACGCAGCTGCCTACAATTTGTAGCTGCGACTTGCAGTTAGTGTGTAATGGACGTGCCAAATTCTTTACATATTTGGGAAAATGGTTTGTACTGCCTACGGACGTGAACATATCTTAAAGGGGCTATACCTGATAGAGCTTTACATTTACTCTACAGAACCGTGTCCATAAAACGCTTCCAGTGGGTCAATACTCTCATTTTATCATCGATTCTTAGACATATACCACTACTCAATATCCAAGAAGATGCAAATTATGAATTTCACAGATAAAGAAAATGTAAACGTATTTATATGACGGCAGCGAGCATCTCCGTTTCACAGAGAAAAGCAGAGTATTTCCTACTTAACGGTGGCTTGGGAGAGGGGGTGGGGAGGGAATTCATTCATCTTGTATAAACAAAAAATATTATTATGCAACTTATTTGCTTGATGTCCCGATAGCATTTTTGCGTTTCAGTCCTCCCGGCGGGTAGTTGATGTTTCCGATCGTCGACGGTCGTGGCGCGTGTATTTTGTCTGTCGCCGGGGAACTGTCTAGACATATTTAAGATTTGCTGAGTTCTTACGAAACAGTAAATATAAAGCTTCTCTAAATTGAAAACTCATACGCGCGCACGAAAGACAAAATCAGAGCCACCAGAGAATCGTGGAGAGAAAAAACGTCAAGCTTAAATCTTGAAAAAGATACGAACAAACTCTGGAGGCTTGTGAAGCAGCTTAACGATGAAAACACCAGAGTACCGAACATAACTCTTGAAGAGGATTGTGAAATTAAAACAGGAGAGGCTGCTGCTGAACACTTTGCTTGTATGTTTCAGAAAGTAAGCAATCTAGATGTGCCAGTGAGTTGTACAAAAGCTGCAATGAAGTCTGCAAAGAAGAAAAGAGAGACACATACACATGCCACGGGAATGTAGGAGCTTCTGACCATCAGCGAGTTAGAGAAAAGCTTGAAAGTTCTGAAACACAGGATGTCTCCTGGACAAGATTGAATAACCAATGAGATGTTGAGGAATCTGGGTATTATTGGAAAGCACAAGCTTTTGGAGATTTTCAACCACAGTTGGTACACAGGAGAAGTTCTCCGGTCTTGGAGAGAGGCCAACATGATCCCTGTACTGAAGAAAGGCAAGAATAAACCCAAAGCGGCAAGTTATTGACCTACATGTATCAGTCTGACTAGTTGCACTGTCAAAGCCATGGAAAGAATCCTCAACCAAAAACTTCTTCGACATCTTGAAAGCAACAATCTCTTAGCGGATGAGCAAAATGGCTTCAGAAAGTGTAGATCTACTGAAGATCAAACAACGTATCTGACACAGTCTATTGAGGAGGCGTTCCAGCAGAAAAAGCATACCTTCACTGTGTGGGTTGATCTGCAGAAGGCATTTGATAAAGTATGGAAGCCTGGACTCCTCCAAAAGCTCAGGACCAGTGATATTTCTGGAAAAATGTACAGCTGGATATGCCAGCATCTCCACAACCGAAAGACATCAGTACAGCTGAATGGGGCGAGCAGCAAGAAAGTCCTGCTACGACATGGTGTACTTCAGGCTGGGGTAGTCTCTCCCACCCTCTTCACAAGATTCATCAATGACCTGGTGAAGAACCTTCCAATGGGAGTCAGAGCTGCATTGTATGCTGACGATCTTGTGATTTGGAGCAGCGAGGAGTATGTGTCAACAGCCAATTGCCGCATGCAACTCGCAATTGATCACCTCAATTCTTGGGTTACAAGATGGTTTGTCCAGATCAACAAAGAGAAGGCAGTCGCAACTCTATTCACACTATCCACTAAAAAGGAACTCAAGACAAGTCTGAAATTTGGTGACTCAGTTCTGCACTTTGAGGATGGAGTAACTTATCTTGGTCTGATATTTGACAAAAGACTAACCTGGAAGGCGCAAATCAGAAAGCTGAAGGTATAGCCAGGCGAAGACTGGCAGTTATGCGGAAGCTCTCTGGAACAAAATGGGGAGCTAACATGAACATTCTGAAACAGGTTTACTCTGGATCAGCCAGACCAATCATCGAATACGGCTCATCATCATGGATGACAGCTGCTACAAGCACCCTTCAGACATTGGATGAGGTACAAAGTATATGAAGACCACTCCAATAGCAGCGATGGAAGAACTTACCAATATTCAGCCACTCCAGCAGAGACGAGAAGTCAAGGCCGAGATTCAATACGAGAAATTCAAATTGATGCCTCACCATCCCATGCATATGCTGACTCACCAAATGTCTAGAGGAAGGCTCAAAAGGAATAATTTCTTATTAACATCAAAGAAAATTGAAAGAAACAGAGAGTCGGACATCTTCCCCAGATGTAGAAACATAACTGCTATCTCTGAGAGGGCACCGTGGAAAGCTTCTGAAATAGAAAACACAATTTCAATCTGGCCCTCGATTCCAGGGATTGAAAGCAAGGGAGATCAAGCAGAGGTGACAAACAAAGTTCTTGCATTGAGTCATATTGCAGAAAACTACCCTGAGGAAGAATGGATACATGTTTATACAGATGGATCAGCTATCCAGGCTGTCAAGAATGGAGGGGCAGGTGCTCACATTCGGTTTCCATGTGGCGATGTAACAGACTCATGCTTGCCAACAGGGAAGCACTGTAGCAATTACACTGCAGAAATCCAGGCACTGATCTTAGCTAGCCAAATGCTGATACAACGAAAAACCAGATATGAAAATATTGTCTTCCTGACAGACTCCCTCTCAGCGCTACAGGCGCTGGAGAGTGGAAAGGAAAGTACAGATTTAATTCATGAAAATCTTACGCAACTGGCTAAGGAGAACAATGTCAACTTACAGTGGATCCCCTCGCATTGTGGCATATTAGGAAATGACAAAGCTGATCAACTGGCTAAGGAAGGGTCAAATAAAGAACAATTCAACGGTGAGGTTGACTTTGAAGAACTGAAGCATATCATTAAAGCCACAAGAACCACCAGCAGGCAGCATAATGATGCAATACACAGCCTCAGTAGGGAGGATCAGACATGTATCTTGAGATTATGGGCTGGTCACAATCGTCTCAATGCACATCTTCACCGTCTCAAGATCACAGATTCTGCACTCTGTGAGTGTCAGCAGTCAGAAGAAACAGCAGAACATCTCTTGCAGCACTGCCCGCGATATGAAACGGCTAGGAGAAGCTTCTGGCCTATTGAAGTGTCTTTTGAAGAGAATATCAGAGGAGACAGAGACAGTTTGATTACCACTTCAGCTTTCATGCACAAAATAAGGAAAACAGTCTAAGATTACTGTCATGAGAAAGATGAACGCAAGAAGAAGAATACACGCTCACAAGTTTGCAGAAAACTACAAATAATAACGAATATATGTGACGGAGTCAGAACTTATGTATACACATTTAGTGTGTACTAGTAATACACCAGGACGATTATATTACAGCAAAAATACTGAAAATTTCAAAGGGTAATGCATCTATAAGAAATGACTTTATCAGGATGGCGCCGACATGTGCGTCTACATTTATGATGTCAGCGTTGATTATCACCTAAGATGCCATAATGGGAAAGCAGATTCTTTTGATGGGGGGGGGGGGGGGCGCCGTTCATTGGTAAGCAAGTTATTATAATGCAGGGGATTTTCTGCTATACCAGTTGTATAAACAATACTAAATAGCTTTTTAATTTTCGCGTCATTTCGATTTCTATGAGTTACAACGACCCATGTCGTGTTTATTGTGAAGGCGTTCACGATGCTTCATTCTACTTGCAGCTTCTTACTTTTTTTAATTTAAATTCTTTTTATTAATGTTCAATTCGTAACCAAACCAATAATATACAGAACTATCTATAGAACAACGTAATGGCAATAATATACAGAACTATCTATAGAACAACGTATGGCAATAATATACAGAACTATCTATAGAACAACGTAATGGCAATAATCTACAGAACTATCTATAGAACAACGTAATGTCAATAATCTACAGAACTATCTATAGAACAACGTAATGGCAATAATCTACAGAACTATCTATAGAACAACGTAATGGCAATAATCTACAGAACTATCTATAGAACAACGTAATGTCAATAATCTACAGAGCTATCTATAGAACAACGTAATGGCAATAATATACAGAACTATCTATAGAACAACGTAATGGCAATAATCTACAGAACTATCTATAGAACAACGTAATGGCAATAATCTACAGAACTATCTATAGAACAACGTAATGTCAATAATCTACAGAACTATCTATAGAACAACGTAATGGCAATAATCTACAGAACTATCTATAGAACAACGTAATGTCAATAATCTACAGAACTATCTATAGAACAACGTAATGGCAATAATCTACAGAACTATCTATAGAACAACGTAATGGCAATAATCTACAGAACTATCTATAGAACAACGTAATGTCAATAATCTACAGAACTATCTATAGAACAACGTAATGGCAATAATCTACAGAACTATCTATAGAACAACGTAATGTCAATAATCTACAGAACTATCTATAGAACAACGTAATGTCAATAATCTACAGAACTATCTATAGAACAACGTAATGGCAATAATCTACAGAGCTATCTATAGAACAACGTAATGTCAATAATCTACAGAACTATCTATAGAACAACGTAATGGCAATAATCTACAGAACTATCTATAGAACAACGTAATGGCAATAATCTACAGAACTATCTATAGAACAACGTAATGTCAATAATCTACAGAGCTATCTATAGAACAACGTAATGTCAATAATCTACAGAGCTATCTATAGAACAACGTAATGTCAATAATCTACAGAACTATCTATAGAACAACGTAATGTCAATAATCTACAGAACTATCTATAGAACAACGTAATGTCAATAATCTACAGAGCTATCTATAGAACAACGTAATGTCAATAATCTACAGAGCTATCTATAGAACAACGTAATGGCAATAATCTACAGAGCTATCTATAGAACAACGTAATGGCAATAATCTACAGAACTATCTATAGAACAACGTAATGGCAATAATCTACAGAGCTATCTATAGAACAACGTAATGGCAATAATCTACAGAGCTATCTATAGAACAACGTAATGGCAATAATCTACAGAACTATCTATAGAACAACGTAATGTCAATAATCTACAGAGCTATCTATAGAACAACGTAATGTCAATAATCTACAGAACTATCTATAGAACAACGTAATGGCAATAATCTACAGAACTATCTATAGAACAACGTAATGTCAATAATCTACAGAACTATCTATAGAACAACGTAATGGCAATAATCTACAGAACTATCTATAGAACAACGTAATGTCAATAATCTACAGAACTATCTATAGAACAACGTAATGTCAATAATCTACAGAACTATCTATAGAACAACGTAATGGCAATAATCTACAGAGCTATCTATAGAACAACGTAATGTCAATAATCTACAGAACTATCTATAGAACAACGTAATGGCAATAATCTACAGAACTATCTATAGAACAACGTAATGGCAATAATATACAGAACTATCTATAGAACAACGTAATGTCAATAATCTACAGAGCTATCTATAGAACAACGTAATGTCAATAATCTACAGAGCTATCTATAGAACAACGTAATGGCAATAATATACAGAACTATCTATAGAACAACGTAATGGCAATAATATACAGAACTATCTATAGAACAACGTAATGTCAATAATCTACAGAGCTATCTATAGAACAACGTAATGTCAATAATATACAGAACTATCTATAGAACAACGTAATGTCAATAATATACAGAACTATCTATAGAACAACGTAATGTCAATAATCTACAGAACTATCTATAGAACAACGTAATGGCAATAATATACAGAACTATCTATAGAACAACGTAATGTCAATAATCTACAGAGCTATCTATAGAACAACGTAATGGCAATAATCTACAGAGCTATCTATAGAACAACGTAATGGCAATAATCTACAGAGCTATCTATAGAACAACGTAATGTCAATAATCTACAGAGCTATCTATAGAACAACGTAATGTCAATAATCTACAGAACTATCTATAGAACAACGTAATGGCAATAATCTACAGAACTATCTATAGAACAACGTAATGTCAATAATCTACAGAGCTATCTATAGAACAACGTAATGTCAATAATCTACAGAGCTATCTATAGAACAACGTAATGTCAATAATCTACAGAGCTATCTATAGAACAACGTAATGTCAATAATCTACAGAGCTATCTATAGAACAACGTAATGGCAATAATCTACAGAACTATCTATAGAACAACGTAATGTCAATAATCTACAGAGCTATCTATAGAACAACGTAATGTCAATAATCTACAGAGCTATCTATAGAACAACGTAATGGCAATAATCTACAGAACTATCTATAGAACAACGTAATGTCAATAATCTACAGAGCTATCTATAGAACAACGTAATGTCAATAATCTACAGAGCTATCTATAGAACAACGTAATGTCAATAATCTACAGAACTATCTATAGAACAACGTAATGGCAATAATCTACAGAACTATCTATAGAACAACGTAATGTCAATAATCTACAGAGCTATCTATAGAACAACGTAATGGCAATAATCTACAGAGCTATCTATAGAACAACGTAATGGCAATAATCTACAGAACTATCTATAGAACAACGTAATGTCAATAATCTACAGAGCTATCTATAGAACAACGTAATGTCAATAATATACAGAGCTATCTATAGAACAACGTAATGGCAATAATATACAGAACTATCTATAGAACAACGTAATGTCAATAATCTACAGAACTATCTATAGAACAACGTAATGTCAATAATCTACAGAACTATCTATAGAACAACGTAATGGCAATAATCTACAGAACTATCTATAGAACAACGTAATGTCAATAATATACAGAACTATCTATAGAACAACGTAATGTCAATAATCTACAGAACTATCTATAGAACAACGTAATGGCAATAATCTACAGAACTATCTATAGAACAACGTAATGTCAATAATATACAGAACTATCTATAGAACAACGTAATGTCAATAATCTACAGAGCTATCTATAGAACAACGTAATGGCAATAATCTACTGAGTAAATGACGAGTATTCTGAAGGGGTTTGTGTGTTTGGACCCCTGTATTCATTGACTCACCCTCAGTACACATTATTCCACCCCAGCCAGGACAACACACTTCATGCACAGACGTCCTGTTCCTAAATAACATAACAATAAGGAAGCATTAACGAGTCTATAAGTTTCAAGCGGTTGCAAACAATTATCCTTGGCATTTTAACCCCGCTAAGAACCACCCCCACCGTCACAGGGCCTCAAAGGTAATTGGGAAACCGGAAATTCGACGTTTAACCCTGTGTCAACGTAATCATTTCTGGTGAAACCAGCAAAAGCATATCCAATCAGTTTAGCTGAGGAATGTCCATTTGCAGGCCAAGAGAAGAATTTTGAAAACTTACCATTGGAATGACTGGCTCGGTTACCGTGCCAGTCATTTCAGTGATAACTTAAAAAAAATAGTCTTCGCTGGGCCTGCAAATGGACACTGATTATGCAAACATTTTAATTTTCTTGACCATTTAATGTTCAATCTGTCAAAACATCCTCCATCTGAAGGAAAACACAAACATTTTTTTGTAAATCCCATTGGTAAACTTTTAAAAATTGTCATGTCTTGGCCTGCAAATGGATTGCATTTCTTGACGCTTTTACAAATCTTGACTGTTAAAGGCTTAATTAATGTAATATATAAGCCACCTCTTTAGCGCTTTAAGGCGATGTTGACACAAGAGGGGTTAAAACGCGAGTTAAACCAATTAACAATTTATTAGTTAAGATTTTCAAGAACAGTGACATTTTTCCTGAGCAGTCAATGAACATTTGCAGGTAAAGAGAAGTCTGTTTTTGTAACAAAACGGAGAGCAAAAATTGCAATATTCTTGTCACGTCTTGACATCTAAAATATTAATGGAGGAATCCAGGATTAGCGATGCCCCGCCCATCTTTAGATAAGCTCTCCCGCGTTGGGATCGATTGATCCCTGAACTCTCTGGCTATTAATTTTCAAAAAAGCTATACAGGTAAGCAGATGAATATTTTAAAACTAATCTGACTGGGCGTTGTTGCTGCCTATGACAGCAACAGCGCCCAGTCAAATTAGTTTCAAAATATTCAACAGCATGTTTTTAAATAGTGACGACATACAATTCTTAGCAAAACGCTTAGTCCGTCATCAATTAAGCGTTCATGACGAACATAGCTACATCATTCATAACGTAATTGATTATGAAGTCATTCTAGACGTCACGTAGTTGATTATGACGTCATATGATTGACTGAAAAACTGGAATCCTCTATTGATGTAAGGCGCAATATGAGTACTTTGAGGCACTCAAGAGTGTCAAGGCCATCGACTTGAACAAAGAAAATATAGCAATCACTAATATGCAATACACATATTTCTGCTGGTATTCTGGTTACTGTGCCGCTGAACATCGAAAATGTTATGTAAAACTTGCATACGAATAACTCGCGCACGCACGCACGCACGCACGCACGCACGCACGCAAGCAAGTACGCACGCACGCACGCAGACACACACACACACACATTCACGCACGAACGCATGTGCATACAAATAACTTGCGTACAAGCATTCACACATACACTCACACACATGCGCGCACATGTACGTGCGCACACGCATGCACGCGCACACATTCGCATACGCACGCAGGCATGCAGGCACGCACGCACGCACGCACGCACGCACACACGCACACACGCACACACGCACGCACACACGCACGCACGCACTGACGTACGTGTGTAGGTACGTATGCATGCATGCACGCACGCAAGCACGGACGGACGCACGCACGCACGCACGCACGCACGCACGTACGTACGCACGCACGCACGCACGCACGCACGCACGCACGCACGCACATGCACACCATGGATGTGTAAAGCTATTGCTTACTTTTTGAATACACATTCTTCATTGAGAGTGTGACTTAGCCATTGTGTGAGTTTATTCTGGAGTTCTGTATACGTCAGACCTTCCAGGCCAGAGTCTTTGATATCAAGTTGAAATCCGCCGACGATTTTCTGCATATAGTCTGAACACGCGGATAATTCCACAACGGTTTCCACAGTTGTCACATTACAGAAGCCACTGGTCCTACGAAAAAAGAAAGATAATGAAATGAGCCCCATCTCTCTCTCCCTCCCTCCCTCCCTCCCTCCCTCTTCCCTCCCTCCCCCTCCCTCCCTGCCCCCTCCCTCCCTCTCTCTCTCTCTCTCCCTCTCTCTCCCTCTCCCTCTCCCTCTCTCTCCCTCCCTCCCTCCCTCCCTCCCTTCTCTTCTCTTCTCTCTCCTCTCTCTCTCTCTCTCTCTCTCTCTCTCTCTCTCTCTCTCTCTCTCTCTCTCTCTCTCTCTCTCTCAATTTCCAGAAAACTATACAGGCCTATGGCAGCAACAGCGTCCAGCCAAATTAGTTTCAAAATATTCAACAGCATGTTTATTAAATAGTAGAGACATACAACTCGTATAACAGCACCTACTCCGTCAACATTAAGCGTTCGTGACGAACTTATCTACGTCATTAATGGCGTAATTGAATATGGCGTCATCATACACGTCACGTAATTGATCATGACGTCATATGATTGATGGATATACTGAAGATGCATTACATAACATATATGTGATATTAAATGGGCTTCAATCCGGAAATCCATAACGCAGGGATGAATCCATTTCTGTATATGAGACGCTCACACTTAATGCGTGTTGGAATCGAATTTGAACTTTGAAAATCTGAGTTCCAGAATATAAATTTCAAGGTAGCTATACAAGTAAGTTGTTGGAATACTATGAAACTAATTTGACTTTTGCTTATGTTGCTATGGCAGCAACAGGTCTCGATCAAAATAGTTTCAAAATATTCAACATAATGCTTATTAAAGGTACATATTCACAGCAAAATTCTTGAAACTAAACTCTTCAAAATTGTGTACCTTTAGATGCTTAAACTGTGGGCCTAGCATAGATGTAATGAAATGGAATATATCTTAGCAAAGATGATTTCATTGCGTATAAATTAACTGAGTGACAACTCGAATCTAAAGATCTGCACAAGAAATGGTGATTACTAGGGTTTTTCATTTCTGAAATTTATGCGGAAATGAATAACTAAAATTCTTTGAAAACGAAACCGTGAAAGGCGCTGGTCAGCAATTTCTGATTCTGATTTTTTTGGTTTTTATCCTACCTGACACCACCAGTTTCAATGGCTGTTGTAAGAACTCCTCTTTCCAAGATCCAGACGAGCGGGACGACCCATGCCCATGCAAATATCGCCTCCATAAATGGCTGATCTAGCAGTTTCCGTACCGCCTTGTTGAGTATTACAAACCGTAATTAAGTTTTAAAAAAGATAGTTTTTTAACTTTATAAGTCGACAGTAAACTGCATCTTCGCGTATGGAGTGTGTATTTATATCCCGAACTGCGTGACAGATGTCAGATATTTCGCCATTACATCCTAAGTCAATCAGGGAATTATCAGATACCAATTGTTCATTCCTTATCATAGCAGAATTGGAGCCCAGTTTGGAAGCACTATTGCTATTTCCGGGTACGACTGCAACAGCTTTTAACACCACTGCTTCCAATATCAACAATACCCTTTGTTTTACAGACTTTGTAAGCCGGTAACGTTTTGTCATCCGCGTGAAAGGGGTTAACGATTCCATCTTTGTTCTTAATTATCGATTCTTAACGAAGATTTCTTTCAAATTCTAATCCAGGAATTCACATATGGCAAATTAATTACCAGATCAACTATGTATAAGCTCCTAATCAATTCTTGTCATTGACTCGCGTCCAGCGCCTCGCAACACATTGTGTTGATCCAACACTGTAAATCGATTTTTATGAAATTATATTCTTAATGTCTTGTCATTGAATAGGCGATGAATAAAGCGATCAATCGCTCGAGCTCGTACAGTACAGCTTCAAAATAAGCTAATATGTTTCCGAATTAATAACAGAACTATTCTAGTTAGTAAGAAATGTTTTGGTGAATATTTTGAACATAAATGCATTGGAACACAGTGCTGCCCAAGGCAGCAATGTCTTCCAATCCATTTATGTTCAAAATATTCAACAGTTTTGGAAACATGTTACTTTATTTCTGAGCTGCACTATGGGTAATCATCAGACAATTGGCCTGCGTGACAGGAGGTGTATAAACTATAGACCACTACACAGCTTTAGTGGATATACCTTTCACCAAGGACCCCTGCTAGGAAATCAAGAAACAACGTCTGCATTGATTTCATTCTGTTTAAGGCATAGCACGCCTCTAGAATGATCCTCTTCGTACCCCGCCCACTCGCCTATCCATCTTATCTGGCACAATATTCCTCCCTTTTCATTGCTACCTACTATCTATTCGAACTACCCGCCCTTTCAATCCATCTGTCTATATTATATATCATTTCATCTATCTTTCCGCCGTCAACCTGCCCATCTATGCACACACATATCATAAACCCACCTACCCACCAACCCACCAAACCCACGAATACCCCCTTGCTTCTCTCACCCGCCCCTCTCGCCCTCCTTCGCTCAATCCATTCACACACGCACGCACGCACGAACGCACACACAAGCGCGCACACACGCGCACGCACGCACGCTGCACACACGCACGCACACGCTCACGCACGCACGCACGCACACACCAATCCACCCACCCACCCACCCACCCATCCAGCCAGCCACCCACCCACCCACCCACCCACCCACCCACCCACCCACCCACCCACCAACCAACCCACCCACCCACCCACCCACCCACCCACTCACCCACTCACCCGCCCTCCCTCCCTCCATCCCTCCCACCCACCCATCCACCCATCCACCACCCACCACCCACCCACCCACCCACCCAACCAATAGGGCTGTGCGGTTTTGGTAAAAACACAACCGGTGACGGTGTTGGTCATGAAACCGGTTTTAACCGGTGGCACCCATCCATCCATCTACCCACCCACCCACCCACCCACCCACCCAGTTGCATGTCTGGTTGATATTAATCCGACAATATCACAAATGAATTTTATTACTGTTGACAAAAAGCTTTGGATTTAATAATAAATCGATGTATTCTGATATTCCACAAGATTCACTGCCACAATCTGAAATGATACCCCACCCACGAGGAGGTAATGGTTCTACCCAGGCACGGATCGGCTTATGGATTCTGGACAGTATACGCAACTTCGTATTTATGTATCGTTTTGTTTAACAGGTCCACTACAGCTAAGAAATAACAATAAGTTAACATGTTTCTAAAACAAAAAATATCTACGAAATATATTATTTAGTACAATTTTGAACACGATGTAAGAAATGTTATGTAGACTAAATATTCAACATTATCATATAAATACGGCTCCTGCCCGTTTAATATGTCTCGATATGAACACACGTGTAACATTCAACGAAAACATTAGTTAGATAAAGCGCAATAACAACTTTATATAATAAATAATAGACTGCAGATTTACGCCGTAATGAATGAAATTATCGCTGACTTCAGAAAGCGGAAATCATCAGAGAACAGTATTTGAGCAATGTATCTCATAAATGAGCGTATACTCTTACAAAAGAAAAAGCTGTTTTGCTGCTACTTAGATTTAAGCAAGCTTTCGATACTGTCGGAAGTCATGGCCTAAAAAGCATTATATCAGGGACACGTTTTAAGGTCATTTAGAGTATGTATCAATCAGTAAAATCATTCATCTCTTTTAACAAAATGGATTCAAAGAATATTTCTGGTGCAAGACCGGGGTGTGCCAATGTAAGAATCTCTCGCTATTTCTATTTTCCATATTTTTAAACGACCTCGCGCAACATCTGCAAGATCGTGGAATTAACCTACCTTGATCTATATCAATACCTCGCTGTCCTTCTATACGCAGATGACACAGTTATTATGGCAGATTCGGCAGAATCCATTCAAAGGACGCTAGATGCTTTTCATCGTTACTGCATAGCTTGGAAATTGATAGTATATTTTTTGAAAACAAAGATTATGATTTTATCCAAAGGAAAGGTACGCAGACAGCTATAATTTCACATAGGGGGACATGGAATTAATATCCCCGATGAATACTTTTTCCTAGGTGTTGCCTTCTAGTACAACTGTAATTTTCTTGATGTCGAAAGAGAAACCTAAATCTGGGCATAAGATCAATGTAGGGGTTGACAAAAAAATTATGGAAAGCGATATACCATTAGATCTACAATGTAAGTTATTAAATATGATGGTTGTTCCAGTATTGATGTCTGCATCAGAGATATGAGGCTTTAAAATAACGAACCTACTAGAAAGCCAACAAATACAATTCTATTAGAATATCTTACAAATGGAACTGAGTATACCACACGCGATGGTATACGGTGAAACTAATGCATACCCACTAGATATTTCAATAAAATGCAACATGGTTAGGTCTTGGATAGGCATAATATATTCTGGTCATAGCAAGCTGTCATCAGTTCTATACTTTACTGCCCTACATTTCACCACGAGACGAAATCATAAAATACAGTGGATCGAGTGCATAGAGAATATATTAGCATTTACAGGGAACGCTCATATCTTTGAAGTAGAACGCATACACAAAAACCAGGTATTTCGACAAATAAAGGAGGGGTTGCAAACTCCATTTAGAGACACATTGAGATATGAAATAGCGATATCAAGAAGAGTAGAATTTAAAGGATAACATCAAACTGGAACCATATCTGACAATCCTCCCATATCCAGAGGCAATTAGTATATACCACTTTCGGACATTACATGAGCAACTAGGTGTAGAATCAAAACGATGATTTGGAATTGCCAGAGTTTAGAGACTGTGAAGTATATAATAGCAATAATGTCGAAAACGGAACATATATTTTATTTTGATTGTCAAAAATTTGGCACTGTAAGACACAATACTATATACGAAGCAGCAACAATAAAAAACAAAAAAACACAGGAATTGCGGTAAGCCTGTTTAAATTAAGTTATGTGAATATCTGCGGTTATCAAAAAAAGAAATCCGTAATCAATCGCACCTATCATACAGGCTAATCAATCTTATATATCATACAGACCAATCAATCGCACCTATCATACATACTAATCAATCGTGCCTATCATTCAGACTACTCAATCGCACAGGTATTATACAGACTAATCAATCGCACCTATCATACAGAATAATCAATCACACATATCATACAGAAAAATCAATCACACAGGTATCATAAGTGTCAATATGCGTTTTGCTGAATATGATGTTATGACAACAATAAGATCAATGATAATAGAAAATGTTATATAATGATAAAATGATATAATGAAATTATTTTAGAATGTTATAATGGCATAGAGATGATATAGTGACATAATGCTATCCTATATAGGTATGATTGTTATTTTACAATTACCGATGATCAATGTCACTCTGTCGCCTAGAAATGTGCTCAACTATATTTACCTTCATATGCTATTGTACATGTAACAAAGAGAACTTGAGCGTGAACTCGGAGTCATATCTAGATGTGGCAAATAATCCGAAGCATCTCTTAGGAAAAATTGACTGGCAATATGAATATGTAGGCTCACCAAACATCTCTAATGATTAAGGGAGAGGCTCTCGACCTTGATGACTCAGACTGTCATTTTGCTTCATAGTATTAATTACAGTGGATCTGACTTTTTGGGTGATATGATCGTCACAACACATCATATCTGTTCATCTAACTTATCCACTTAATGATATAAAGTGAAAGAGACCGTAACTTGTCGTCTACTACTACTACTACTACTACTACTACTACTACTACTACTACTACTACTACTACTACTACTACTACTACTACTACTACTACTACTACTACTACTACTACTACTACTACTACTACTACTACTACTACTACTACTACTACTACTACTACTACTACTACTACTACTACCACTACCACTACCACTACCACTACCACTACCTCTACCACTACCACTACCACTACCATTACCTACACCACTACCACTACCACTACTACTACTACTACTACTACTACTACTACTACTACTACTACTACTACTACTACTACTACTACTACTACTACTGCTACTACTATTGTTGCTGCTGCTACTGCTACCACTACCACTACACAGGGTATCAGTATATCTCACATGTGAACGCTGGTCCGCTAACCCAAGATTTATGTCTTTGGGCGGTGGTCCATTGGAAAGATGTCTGGTTGCTGATGCTATGCGGAATTGCAGGATGGCGGTTTGATCCACGACCAGGGAAATGATGATCAACAAAGTAAACTAAGGGGTGCACTCCATAGGCGGGGTTAGCACGGAAATTGTAGTCATCGCGTTGCCAGTGCGTTAAAAACTAAGAAAAACTACTATTGCCAGTGCCACGATGGAGACCAGCATAGCATAGCATACACACCAGACGGTGTGCATCCAAAAGATAGTCTCATATGAATTCACCAGTGTATCAGTATATCCGACATGTGAAAGCTGGTCCGCTAACCCAAGATTTATGTGCATTAAAAACTAAGAAGAAAAACTGCTGCTGCTACTACTACTACTACTACTACTACTACTACTACTACTACTACTACTACTACTACTACTACTACTACTACTACTACTACTACTACTACTACTACTACTACTACTACTACTACTACTACTACTACTTATCACACTACTGCAAACAACTAGATAATATTTTCATTTGACTGAAACATTTAGGCAGCTTAGCCACCAACAACTTTCAATCAAATTATTTTCAAAATATTCAGCAAGTCAAGAGTTAAACCCCAATGAAAATGTAGTCTGCAGAAATTCAGCAGGCAGGCAGTTAATAAACGCTATGGAACGTCTACCGGAATCTCAAGTGTTTATCCTTACAGTGAATAGACCACTCTGAACAATGTGCGAAAGCAAACGAGCCAACACAAACCAGCATGTCCTAACATCTGCTATTTCATCAAGTTCAGGTTCAAGTTCACTGTATTTACACTGAGGCCTTATACAATTCTCAAAGAACAATTAGTGGAAAAGATTACTAAAGCATCTGATGCTTATCATGGTTTCCATTCGGAAATACGAACACTTTTCTATCATACAACAATAGCTAATAAGTGCTGTTGGTTAAACATTGAACAAGTGAGAGCAAATTGGTTTACACCTTTTTTGAAAACGGCATCAGCCTTTATCAAAAGCAAACTAGTGGCGACAAGGTAGTTAACATAGCAATATTTCCCAAATAAATCATTGAATTTTCCAAATGCTTCACGGATAAGACATGTTTACTTCTCTTCTCTTGGATAACTACAGGTCACATCTTACAATAGATGGTTTCAACTATATTGTCACACCTGTATCTAGAAGCTGCAAACCAATGCCAACTTGTCATGACAAAAGCGCATCTGGCAAGAATATTCACATCAGGGATGACAACATAGCACCTGGAATGAGTGGCACACAGTTCACAGGCAATGACGTACATACAGCTGGGACCACACTTGGAATCTGTACTGTGCTAACCACTGCTGATGCCGATCATCTAGCTGGAACCAGTATGAATATCACAACCAGTGAAGAAATTCCAACACCTGAAATTAGTAGAACAATGGAAACCAGTGATGAAATACTCAGACATGGACATATGCAAAAGAAAGAATCCAAATACGCATGCGAATTTACGACCACTAACAAGAACTGGTCATTATAAAATTTAAGAGTCAAAACAATCTAAAATGAAGTCCGCTACTTCAGCAGCTACGGCAATTAAGAATGCAATGGACCTTTCCGGTTTTAGCTATGCCCCCACCCCCATCTCTAGCTAAGCTCCACCCACACCTCGCTCGTGTTGGAATCGATCGATCTCTGAACACCCTGACTATCAATTTCCAAAAAACTACACAGGTAAGTTGTTGAATATTTTGAAATTAATTTGACTGGGTGCTATTGCTGCCTTAGTCAATTAGTTTCAAAATATTCAACAGCATGTTTCTTAAACTGCAAAGAATTACAAAGACATACAATTTATACAACGTGTCGGACTCTGAGATTTGATGACGGTCTATATGGAACCCTTTGTGACGTAATGATTGTGACGTCATCATACACGCGCTGAGCAGATTATGACGTCATACGAGGTCAGATGATGGATGGATACTCTGGAAAGGTGGTTGAGACTCAAAGTATTCCAGGTCCCTAATAAGGCCTCAAAGAAAGAGGTGTTCACAAGAGGAATAAGTCGCACACCTGCTTTAAAAAACATGGAAGAAGACAGGTCAAGGTTGACGGAGTCTTCTGATGGAGATGATTACACTTCACTCGTGTGCATGTGGAACCCTCCTCAAACATCATGTCACGAGGTTGGACCCAATGTGCCTCGTATAAACCGTAGGCTCACAAGGCTTGCACTCCAAGACCGCGAATGTGTATCTTCTATAAGTGTGATCGAAATGACGCTGGTAGTGAATAGGAGATGAGTTGGTTTGATATCAGCTGTAATCACATTTGCTTGTATAGCTTATTGTAAGTGCTAGCCTACTTGTATTTTAGATAATTGTAATTGGCATGACCGAATCCAATCATCCCGTTATAATGAAAGAGATATATACTATTATTTTATCTTCTACTATAAAATCATCTGACAACCAACCCCATATGTTGTGACAAACAATCCATATAGGGTATTGGTTGTCTCAGACGAAGGCAGCTTTTGAACACCCAAAATAATATACATTGGGTGGCTTTAAGCATATATTAAAGTAACAATAGATTCAGGAAGAATTGCACCTAATAGTGACCTCTAACCCATCATGGTAATTATTTGGTTCCAATTTAGTATACAGTGTGACAACCAATACTGGTCTCCCCTACACTGGTACCCATTTGTACTCCTGGATTTGAGAGAGACAAAGGGCGAATGAGATTGCACATGTCTCCCACGACGCTGAGATAGTGTGCATGCGTGTGTGCGTGCGTGCGTGCGTGCATGCGTGCGTGCGTGTGTGATTAAATCATTATTCTAAACCTTCTGACACTCGAAGGCTCTTGACAGGAATCATTAGGGAGCTCCCTGAAAGCCATAAGGTTTAGTGAAATATCTGTCATAAATCTCTCATTTTTTGTGTAGGTAAATGCGAAACGTTTCTTGGTATCCTTGCTCAAAGCTTTGTGATCTTTTGACATAATGTATTAGGATAGCTGACGCGCATTTTGAGATTAGGGTTATCGACTGTTGCTAGCAAAGTCTAGACACCTATACCCTTATTTCTAAAGTTTAACATTAACCCCTTAACATTGCATGCGCTCTTGATAGCGCCCATCCATCAGTCCATCTGCTTGTATGCATAGCTCTTAGGACATGTACTGAGAAACTCCATTATTTCGCTACCAGATGGCAATTCGTTAGTAAAATAACCGAGCCTATTATGATATACAAGAATTAGTGGGAGTCTATCACATTTCTGGAGGTACACTATCAAATCCATGTCGTAATAAATGCACAATATACTGACTGCTACGAGGCTTTCGAGCAAGTGTACCCTAGCAAAACTCATCATGAACAAGACGATGACCACATTGACCACATTGCTAGGCACGAATTCAACCAAATCGTTATAGCACATTAAGAGTATTGTCGTTACATACGCGAATATCTTCAACCTACAGCCTTCTATCGGTTAAAACCTCTAACATTCTCGCATGGCTATGTACTTATTCGTGCTTAGGATACAGGTTCAGCACGAAATATCACCATACAGAATTTAAAACCTATTTCGCCATAAACCTGGGACCCTTATTCTTATACACAGCGCTCTCGTTCAATTTAACACCCCCAAGTTGAAATACTCTCTAATATAGGTGTCTTTCTCGACATCAGAGGAGGCATCTTACGCAATCTTCAAGAAGTTATCGATGTATCCCTTAAAAGGGTACCAGTACGTCGGATGTAGTGCCAGATTTCTATCAATTCCAAGACCCGATACCGTGAGCCTACAGCCTTCCCCAGCTCCGCAGAAGTCCACGTACCATGAGAAGCATGTTCGCTATATCTATGCGGGCACTCAGAGCTCTGTAGATGGTGTGACTACACCTGTATGGTAGCACCGGAAAACCCCAAATCCTTCGGAGGCAGACAGACACATTTGAAAAGTCCAAAGTAAGAATCTAGTTCATCTACTGGCTTAAAATATGTAATGATAACTTCAGGAACTCATGGAGGATACTCGCGAGTGTTACATATGTAAGAATATAGTGACATGATATCCACGCATGATATATACTCGACCGATGTGGCCTTATGATGTACACATATGGGGTTAGTGTGCCATCCTAAAGCACATTACGGGGTATAAAGAGTTGATGGTAGGCACTCGTAGTCAGAAAAGCATTAATTTCAGTGTTGTTAAGTCTCATAGAGTTAAACTGGCAAGCCCACATTTCCACCCCTTTTACATCCATGCATCTAAGCTGATGCGCTTTAGACAATGTCTTTCTGATAAACCTCTTCTAAAGTTAAATATGGCTCCAAAAAGATCACGCAGTAGCTTACTTACACGGCAGACATTTCACACAAGCATGCACGTCGCAACCGTAATATTCGAAGTAATAGTCAGTATCAGGGCAGTACCCATCTATGAATCTATCCAATACCTCGGCCTCGCCACCCGTTAAAGCGTGCTGAATGCGTACATTTCTAGAATGGGCCTCAAGATCCAGCCACTGACAAGCCACTATGGGATAACGCTTTTCATCACACAGATTGGCGTACCCTCGAACGGGCGTGGCTACTAGCTTATGGTCCTTTAAGGAATTCGCTCGGAACACCTTATTACATAATGACGCTAACATTACGGAAGATATGATTTGGTAGGTGTTATATGGTTGATAGTAGATTGAAAAATACAAATTGTCTCAGCGATATTTAACAAAACATATATTGCTATATGGAGTCGCCAATTCCACATAATTGCGCGAAATTATTGCATCTTTATTATTGAAACGCTTTAGTTATAATACATATTAATACATGCTAAATATTAGCATCAATCAATCAATCAATCAATCAATCAATCAATCAATCAATAACTCCCTCCCTCCCTCCCTCCCTCCAGCCCTCCCTCCCTCCCTCAACCCCTCCCTCCCACCATCCACCCAGCCCTCTCTCCTTCCCTCCCCTCCTCCTTCCCTCAATCAATCAATCAACCAATCAACCAAGCAAGCAAGCAAGCAAGCAAGCACGCAAGCAAGCAAGCAAGCAGGCAAGCAAGCAAGCAAATAATCAACCAACCAAACAACCAACCAACCAACCAACCAACCAACCAACCAACCAACCAACCAACCAACCAACCAAACCCAAACCAACGGATAAACGAACGAACGAACGAATGAACAAACGAGCGAACGAACAATCAAATAAGCAAGCAACCAACCAACCAACCAACCAACCAACCAACCAACCAACCAACCAACCAACCAACCAACCAACCAACCAACCAACCAACCAACCAACCAACCAACCAACCAACCAACCAACCAACCAACCAAACCAAACCAAACCAAACACACCCAAACAAACAAACAAACAAACAACCAATCAATCAATCAATCAATCAATCAATCAATCAATCAATCAAGCAATCAATCAATCAATCTATCAATCAATTAGTCAATCCATAAATGAGACTGCCGGCCTGCGTATCTGCCGGTGTGCCTACTTGCCATCCGCTCGCCGCCCACCCGCCCATCGGCCGCCCACTCGTCTGTTCATCGATCTGTCCATCTGTCTGTCCATCCGTCCATCTGGCTGTTGCATGATTATTTCATCATTTGATCGAAAAGTCATAGGCCATTTTCTAAATATGTTATCAACGTTTGCGAACTGACAACTGCAATCGCAAACTAAGTTTTAAGTGGAAGGGTCCATACACTGTCTTCCAGCGAAAGTCGGACGTGACCTATCATCTCCGCACGCCAAACGGCAGGGAGGTCTTCCTTTACTTTGATCGCCTGAAACCTTGTGTGGAAGAAAGGAATATACCGCCGCTACCGTCGTAGGAAGAATGGAGATGGTAAAGGGGGTTCATCTGCGCATGCGCGCCTGGTAAAGCTGTATTACCAAATAATTCAGTGCTTCCACCATATTGCTACGCTACGTAGGCATTTAGATGCCGAAACTCTCCCTGATGGGCTTAGCAGGAAGGTGGAAGAGCTGAATGGATTTTGTAAGCCAGCTATACCAAATGATGACATCTACTTTGCCATCTGGAATGTGAACTTTGAGTGGGCAAAATCTACCATTAAGGCCATGTTAAATCACTATAATGAACAACTTGGTAGTATTAGAACTGAGGTAGTCCTCACACAGGCAATGCCACATTTAGACCTAGGTCGTGCTAAATCCAATGCTATACGCTGGGCAAAAAACAATTATAATAGAAAGCTCGACATTAATGCGATTAGTTCTTTTTACGATTTTGTGCGACCGATAGATCCATCTCAGCAACCAATTCAAAATCTCGCACAAGCCACGCCTCTGGTCATGATACCAACTGTGGCCCCACAATCACAAATGAAAAAACGCCTCAGATCACCTGAAACTTCGCCGCCAGTCACAAAACGAGTAGACAATAAAATCTCTCCATTGCTACCATTAGATTCTGGCCCTAGAGATATGCTATTTGAAGCATCATTAATCCCACTACCTAACTCTCCACTAGGCAATCTAAATGACCCAAACGAATATCCGCCCTTGCCACAGAGGGAAAGGGTTAATGGTAGCAAATCTGGTCCACGGACTGGCGCTTCTCAGAAACCCCCCCAGAGCAGTCAACCATCGGGTCTCAAGACCCCATCCCCAACAGGGAAACTGCCACAGCCCAGCTTCTCTCCAACTCCAGGTCCAAGTAATGCACCGGAGGTGCGTCCTATTAAATTTGCAAATAGACCCCAACAACCCACCATGTTGGAGAGAAACATTTTTTGGAAATTTCGTCATGAAATCGAAAACAAAATTGACTGGCGACTACCTGTTCTCACGAACAAAGTACTCATCTTTGGAGCTTCGAACCTGAGTCGCATTAATGTTGAGCCCAACCCTGAAACGCAAGTTGCCTGCTATCCAGGAGCTAAATTGTGTCATGCTAGAGGACTAATTCAAAAGTACACTGGATCATTTAAACCAGAGAAAATAGTGATCAACATTGGCATTAATGATATGAATGAACCCATCTCTAGTTCAAAACATAGATTAATGCTGCTTCTCAGTGCGATTAAGTCCAAATTCCCAAAGACTGCGATTTACTTCGCAAAACCTAAATATTCAAGTCGGTTGACAGCTCATCAGAAGTTGGCGATTCAGTCAATCAATTCGACGGCTGAATCATCAAAATCTGTGACTGTCATTCCTGCACTTAGACTCTCCGAATTTAATGTTGTTACGGATAACATTCATTGGACTGAGAAGACAGCTAACTCGATGTATTCTGCCTGGCTTAAATTCCTAAATTTAAACTAGACAAGGGCCAGGGTAACATCCGCCCGGAAACAGGACTGGGCAGTAATATTGTCAATCTAACTGGCTCCCCATTAGGTGAAGCAGAGCAGTCACTGCTCAATTTTGGTCTTACATTTGTCCCAACACCAAAACCTAAAACAGGTTTGGATGCGCTTTTAGATAATGGCTGTATGGAAACATCTGAATTTAGTGACCGTATTAAGTTAGCAGACTTCTTTCGTAACTCTAATAGTAACATTCCACCATTCATTGAAAAAACTGGCTGGGCACCAAACGTAAAAATCCTGGACCCAGCGATCGGTGAAAGCATAGAACTCTTTTCAGAACGTGTTAAAAATTCTACATTCCCTAATGATCAACCAAATTTACCCTATGAGGAACGCCATGCCTTAATTGAATTGTCTAAAAACAGCGAAATTGTCATCAAACCTGCAGATAAAGGGTCGGCGACTGTAATAATGCTTAAAGATAACTATAAACGTGAAGCACAACGACAACTTAGTAACCCAAAGCATTACCAGAAACTAAGCAAACCACTTTGGCAAAATAATTGCAGCAAATTTAATGAGATTCTTCAAAAATTGCTCGATAGCAAGAAGATCACCGAAAAGCAACATAAGTATCTCTTTGCTAAACTTGAGTCAAAACCACGGACTTTCTATCTTTTGCCAAAAATTCATAAACCAATAGATTCGTGGTTGGACCCAATGTCACCGCCCGGGCGACCTATAATCACTGATTGTGGCTCAGAATCCTACAGAATCAGTGAATACATCGATTACCATCTACAGCCAATAGCAAATAGACACCCCAGCTTCTTGAACAACACAAAAGACTTCTTATCACAGGTCTCTGAGACCTGGATACCTCCAAATTCATTCTTGGTCACGCTTGACATCGATGCTATGTATACAAACATTGACATCGAGAAGGGTATAAATTCTATCCGTAGAGCATTCGTGAACTACCCAGACACCAACAGGCCAGACAGAGAAGTAATAGCTCTATTAGAGCTGAGACTGAAAGGCAATGATTTTGAATTCGATGGCGAAATTTACCAACAAATTTGCGGCTGCGCGATGGGCAAGCGCTTTAGCCCATGTTTTGCCAATATTTACGTAGCGGAGTGGGAGGAGGAAGCGTTAGAAAAGTGTCCAAAACATCCCCAAATTTATCGCAGGTACCTTGATGACATTTTCATGATTTGGCAACACACAAAGGCAGAGTTTGATGAATTTTTCGAAATTCTGAACAATCACGATCCGAATATCAAATTAAAAGCAACCATTGACGAGATGTCCGTAGATTTCCTGGATGTAACTGTATATAAAGGTCTAAAGTATGAAACAACTGGCTACTTAGACTACAAAGTGTATTTCAAACCAACCGATTCGCATCAGCTATTGCACAAAAAATCTTTCCATCCACCACATACTTTTAAAGGAATAGTTAAATCACAAATAATACGTTTTCACAGGAATTCGAGTGATAGGAAAAACTTTGAAGAAGCGTGCTCTACCCTATTCAAAGCCCTCAAACCACGAGGTTACTCCTCACGATTCTTGCGCAAAATCAAATCTGAAACATTAGACGGCATGGAATCCATTCCAGATAATGCCTCAAATCGTCGGCCTACCAAAATTTCTCACAATCGTCCTATTATAGGTGTAGGCGAATCTCGCAAATGCGGAAAGAAAAGGTGCAAGTTAGATGAATTTCTCCCAAACCAGAATACTTTCACGAGCTTTCAGAACAAAAGCAAGTTCCAACTTCAGTCTAATCTAGATTGTGACTCTGAAAATGTTATTTATCTAATTTCATGCAAATTGTGCCAAAACAGTATGTCGGCGAAACCAAATGTCCATTAAGATGGCGGGCAACTCGACACCTCTCAGATATTAGGCTAGAGGTAGACACACATGTTTCCGAACATTTTAATCTTCCTGACCATTTAGTCCTTCGTGACTTTGAAATTATGCCGATTGAACAGCCACCCCTTTCAGATACGGCAGAAGAAACTGATAAACAAAGAAAACTTCGAGAATCGTTTTGGATTAAAGAACTCGAAACACAGTGGCCAAGGGGAATAAACTCGGACCCAGGCTTATCTGATCAACGTGACAAAATTCCATTCATTCTGACCTATAATCGGAAAAACGTTGAAATTTCCAAAATTTTGAAGGATGAGTATCAAAACCTACAGGAGAAACTGAAACAACCCTTTACCAAGCGACCAGTAATTGCGTTCAAGAAAAATCCGAATCTACGTGACATCTTGGTAAAAGCAAAACTCAAATAGCTATCCATAATATCCATCTCAATCATTCAACATTAACCCTTGCATGATGGTCAGCCAAAAACGGTCAATTTAGTGATCTTGGGCAATGTCCATTTGCCGGCGGGGATTGGAGTATTTTTGAAAATTTACCACTGTAATGACTGGCTCGGGAACCGAGACAGTCGTTCCAGTGGTATATTCTCGGGAATGACCTTGTCTGTGCCTGCAAATGTACATTAAATAAGTAAGCGCATATTTGGATATTACTGAACAAATTTAACCAGTAAAGGGTTAACATGGCTTTCCTCAAACAAAATGACAAATCTCAGGCAGTAAGATAAACCAAAATATCTTAAATTTTTTCAATTATTGAAGATTATGTGCCAGTGCGTTGACAATATTGACTACTACTACCACTACCACTACCACTACCACTACCTCTACCACTACCACTACCACTACCTCCACCACTACCACTACCACTACTACTACTACTACTACTACTACTACTACTACTACTACTACTACTACTACTACTACTACTACTACTACTACTGCTGCTACTACTACTGTTGCTGCTGCTACTGCTACCACTACCACTACACAGTGTATCAGTATATCTCACATGTGAACGCTGGTCCGCTAACCCAAGATTTATGTCTTTGGGCGGTGGTCCAGTGGAAAGATGTCTGGTTGCTGATGCTATGCGGAATTGCAGGATGGCGGTTTGATCCACGACCAGGGAAATGATGATCAACAAAGTAAACTAAGGGGTGCACTCCATAGGCGGGGTTAGCACTGAAATTGAAGTCATCGCGTTGCCAGTGCGTTAAAAACTAAGAAAAACTACTATTGCCAGTGCCACGATGGAGACCAGCATAGCATAGCATACACGCCAGACGGTGTGCATCCAAAAGATAGTCTCATATGAATTCACCAGTGTATCAGTATATCCGACATGTGAAAGCTGGTCCGCTAACCCAAGATTTATGTGCATTAAAAACTAAGAAGAAAAACTGCTGCTGCTGCTGCTGCTGCTGTTGCTGCTGTTGCTGCTGCTGCTACTACCACTACTACTACTACTACTACTACTACTACTACTACTACTACTACTACTACTACTACTACTACTACTACTACTACTTATCACACTACTGCAAACAACTAGATAATATTTTCATTTGACTGAAACATTTAGGCAGCTTAGCCACCAACAACTTTCAATCAAATTATTTTCAAAATATTCAGCAAGTCAAGAGTTAAACCCCAATGAAAATGTAGTCTGCAGAAATTCAGCAGGCAGGCAGTTAATAAACGCTATGGAACGTCTACCGGAATCTCAAGTGTTTATCCTTACAGTGAATAGACCACTCGGAACAATGTGCGAAAGCAAACGAGCCAACACAAACCAGCATGTCCTAACATCTGCTATTTCATCAAGTTCAGGTTCAAGTTCACTGTATTTACACTGAGGCCTTATACAATTCTCAAAGAACAATTAGTGGAAAAGATTACTAAAGCATCTGATGCTTATCATGGTTTCCATTCGGAAATACGAACACTTTTCTATCATACAACAATAGCTAATAAGTGCTGTTGGTTAAACATTGAACAAGTGAGAGCAAATTGGTTTACACCTTTTTTGAAAACGGCATCAGCCTTTATCAAAAGCAAACTAGTGGCGACAAGGTAGTTAACATAGCAATATTTCCCAAATAAATCATTGAATTTTCCAAATGCTTCACGGATAAGACATGTTTACTTCTCTTCTCTTGGATAACTACAGGTCACATCTTACAATAGATGGTTTCAACTATATTGTCACACCTGTATCTAGAAGCTGCAAACCAATGCCAACTTGTCATGACAAAAGCGCATCTGGCAAGAATATTCACATCAGGGATGACAACATAGCACCTGGAATGAGTGGCACACAGTTCACAGGCAATGACGTACATACAGCTGGGACCACACTTGGAATCAGTACTGTGCTAACCACTGCTGATGCCGATCATCTAGCTGGAACAAGTATGAATATCACAACCAGTGAAGAAATTCCAACACCTGAAATTAGTAGAACAATGGAAACCAGTGATGAAATACTCAGACATGGACATATGCAAAAGAAAGAATCCAAATACGCATGCGAATTTACGACCACTAACAAGAACTGGTCATTATAAAATTTTAAAGAGTCAAAACAATCTAAAATGAAGTCCGCTACTTCAGCAGCTACGGCAATTAAGAATGCAATGGACCTTTCCGGTTTTAGCTATGCCCCCACCCCCATCTCTAGCTAAGATCCACCCACACCTCGCTCGTGTTGGAATCGATCGATCTCTGAACACCCTGACTATCAATTTCCAAAAAACTACACAGGTAAGTTGTTGAATATTTTGAAATTAATTTGACTGGGTGCTATTGCTGCCTTAGTCAACTGGTTACAAAATATTCAACAGCATGTTTCTTAAACTGCAAAGAATTACAAAGACATACAATTTATACAACGTGACGGACTCTGAGATTTGATGACGGTCTATATGGAACCCTTTGTGACGTAATGATTGTGACGTCATCATACACGCGCTGAGCAGATTATGACGTCATACGAGGTCAGATGACGGATGGATACTCTGGAAAGGTGGATTGAGACTCAAAGTATTCCAGGTCCCTAATAAGGCCTCAAAGAAAGAAGTGTTCACAAGAGGAATAAGTGGCACACCTGCTTTAAAAAACATGGAAGAAGACAGGTCAAGGTTGACGGAGTCTTCTGATGGAGATGATTACACTTCACTCGTCTGCATGTGGAACCCTCCTCAAACATCATGTCACGAGGTTGGACCCAATGTGCCTCGTATAAACCGTAGGCTCACAAGGCTTGCACTCCAAGACCGCGAATGTGTATCTTCTATAAGTGTGATCGAAATGACGCTGGTAGTGAATAGGAGATGAGTTGGTTTGATATCAGCTGTAATCACATTTGCTTGTATAGCTTATTGTAAGTGCTAGCCTACTTGTATTTTAGATAATTGTAATTGGCATGACCGAATCCAATCATCCCGTTATAATGAAAGAGATATATACTATTATTTTATCTTCTACTATAAAATCATCTGACAACCAACCCCATATGTTGTGACAAACAATCCATATAGGGTATTGGTTGTCTCAGACGAAGGCAGCTTTTGAACACCCAAAATAATATACATTGGGTGGCTTTAAGCATATATTAAAGTAACAATAGATTCAGGAAGAATTGCACCTAATAGTGACCTCTAACCCATCATGGTAATTATTTGGTTCCAATTTAGTATACAGTGTGACAACCAATACTGGTCTCCCCTACACTGGTACCCATTTGTACTCCTGGATTTGAGAGAGACAAGGGGCGAATGAGATTGCACATGTCTCCCACGACGCTGAGATAGTGTGCATGCGTGTGTGCGTGCGTGCGTGCGTGCATGCGTGCGTGCGTGTGTGATTAAATCATTATTCTAAACCTTCTGACACTCGAAGGCTCTTGACAGGAATCATTAGGGAGCTCCCTGAAAGCCATAAGGTTTAGTGAAATATCTGTCATAAATCTCTCATTTTTTGTGTAGGTAAATGCGAAACGTTTCTTGGTATCCTTGCTCAAAGCTTTGTGATCTTTTGACATAATGTATTAGGATAGCTGACGCGCATTTTGAGATTAGGGTTATCGACTGTTGCTAGCAAGGTCTAGACACCTATACCCTTATTTCTAAAGTTTAACGTTAACCCCTTAACATTGCATGCGCTCTTGATAGCGCCCATCCATCAGTCCATCTGCTTGTATGCATAGCTCTTAGGACATGTACTGAGAAACTCCATTATTTCGCTACCAGATGGCAATTCGTTAGTAAAATAACCGAGCCTATTATGATATACAAGAATTAGTGGGAGTCTATCACATTTCTGGAGGTACACTATCAAATCCATGTCGTAATAAATGCACAATATACTGACTGCTACGAGGCTTTCGAGCAAGTGTACCCTAGCATAACTCATCATGAACAAGACGATGACCACATTGACCACATTGCTAGGCACGAATTCAACCAAATCGTTATAGCACATTAAGAGTGTTGTCGTTACATACGCGAATATCTTCAACCTACAGCCTTCTATCGGTTAAAACCTCTAACATTCTCGCATGGCTATGTACTTATTCGTGCTTAGGATACAGGTTCAGCACGAAATATCACCATACAGAATTTAAAACCTATTTCGCTATAAACCTGGGACCCTTATTCTTATACACAGCGCTCTCGTTCAATTTAACACCCCCAAGTTGAAATACTCTCTAATATAGGTGTCTTTCTCGACATCAGAGGAGGCATCTTACGCAATCTTCAAGAAGTTATCGATGTATCCCTTAAAAGGGTACCAGTACGTCGGATTGAGTGCCAGATTTCTATCAATTCCAAGACCCGATACCGTGAGCCTACAGCCTTCCCCAGCTCCGCAGAAGTCCACATACCATGAGAAGCATGTTCGCTATATCTATGCGGGCACTCAGAGCTCTGTAGATGGTGCGACTACACCTGTATGGTAGCACCGGAAAACCCCAAATCCTTCGGAGGCAGACAGACACATTTGAAAAGTCCAAAGTAAGAATCTAGTTCATCTACTGGCTTAAAATATGTAATGATAACTTCAGGAACTCATGGAGGATACTCGCGAGTGTTACATATGTAAGAATATAGTGACATGATATCCACGCATGATATATACTCGACCGATGTGGCCTTATGATGTACACATATGGGGTTAGTGTGCCATCCTAAAGCACATTACGGGGTATAAAGAGTTGATGGTAGGCACTCGTAGTCAGAAAAGCATTAATTTCAGTGTTCTTAAGTCTCATAGAGTTAAACTGGCAAGCCCACATTTCCACCCCTTTTACCTCCATGCATCTAAGCTGATGCGCTTTAGACAATGTCTTTCTGATAAACCTCTTCTAAAGTTAAATATGGCTCCAAAAAGATCAGGCAGTAGCTTACTTACACGGCAGACATTTCACACAAGCATGCACGTCGCAACCGTAATATTCGAAGTAATAGTCAGTATCAGGGCAGTACCCATCTATGAATCTATCCAATACCTCGGCCTCGCCACCCGTTAAAGCGTGCTGAATGCGTACATTTCTAGAATGGGCCACAAAATCCAGCCACTGACAAGCCACTATGGGATAACGCTTTTCATCACACAGATTGGCATACCCTCGAACGGGCGTGTCTACTTGCTTATGGTCCTTTAAGGAATTCGCTCGGAACACCTTATTACATAATGACGCTAACATTACGGAAGATATGATTTGGTAGGTGTTATATGGTTGATAGTAGATTGAAAAATACAAATTGTCTCAGCGATATTTAACAAAACATATATTGCTATATGGAGTCGCCAATTCCACATAATTGCGCGAAATTATTGCATCTTTATTATTGAAACGCTTTAGTTATAATACATATTAATACATGCTAAATATTAGCATCAATCAATCAATCAATCAATCAATCAATCAATCAATCAATCAATCAATCAATCAATCAATCAATAACTCCATCCCTCCCTCCCTCCCTCCCTCCAGCCCTCCCTCCCTCCCTCCCTCAACCCCTCCCTCCCACCATCCACCCAGCCCTCTCTCCTTCCCTCCCCTCCTCCTTCCCTCAATCAATCAATCAACCAATCAAGCAAGCAAGCAAGCAAGCAAGCAAGCAAGCACGCAAGCAAGCAAGCAAGCAAGCAGGCAAGCAAGCAAGCAAGCAAATAATCAATCAACCAAACAACCAACCAACCAACCAACCAACCAACCAACCAACCAACCAACCAACCAACCAACCAACCAACCAACCAACCAAACCCAAACCAACGGATAAACGAACGAACGAACGAATGAACAAACGAGCGAACGAACAATCAAATAAGCAACCAACCAACCAACCAACCAAACCAAACCAAACACACCCAAACAAACAAACAAACAAACAAACAAACAACCAATCAATCAATCAATCAATCAATCAATCAATCAATCAATCAATCAATCAATCAATCTATCAATCTATCAATCAATTAGTCAATCCATAAATGAGACTGCCGGCCTGCGTATCTGCCGGTGTGCCTACTTGCCATCCGCTCGCCGCCCACCCGCCCATCGGCCGCCCACTCGTCTGTTCATCGATCTGTCCATCTGTCTGTCCATCCGTCCATCTGGCTGTTGCATGATTATTTCATCATTTGATCGAAAAAGTCATAGGCCATTTTCTAAATATGTTATCAACGTTTGCGAACTGACAACTGCAATCGCAAACTAAGTTTTAAGTGGAAGGGTCCATACACTGTCTTCCAGCGAAAGTCGGACGTGACCTATCATCTCCGCACGCCAAACGGCAGGGAGGTCTTCCTTTACTTTGATCGCCTGAAACCTTGTGTGGAAGAAAGGAATATACCGCCGCTGGAGTGTGATGCCACCAAGTACCGACCGCTGACTGTTCAACCATCACCCCTGCCAACACCCTAACCTAACCCAGATCCTCCCAACGGGGAGGACAGTATTATTGGCAACACCCGCCCTGAGCGGATAACGAGAACTACGCGCTCGGGAAAACCCTACCTATGTGACCCAGGCCGGCTTTTGAATTGAAATGCTATCCTATAAGCAAGGGCATGCAAAGTCATTGACAGTGTCAGCTAGTGCTAAATTGCTAACGGTAAACATTAGAAACGCTTCACATTTTAACTGTCATATATAGTCTTAATCCTTTCACCAATAAATTCCTGGTATCTCAATTTCAAAACTACCATACAGGAAAGTTGATGAATATTTTGACAATCATATGATTAAAAGCCATTGCTAAGGCCCTTAGCAAAGGCAGCAACGGCTTCGAATCATATTATTTTCAGAATAATTAAGAGTGAAACACTTAAATTAAGTCGAGATCTCTGTATACATATAGTGTGAATGATCATTTGACATCTTATAGCTTCTAAGAGAAACGCAACAAACTGACTCCGCAGTCCGCATTGTATCAAATGTCGAGTAATCAAGCATTTATTCAGTACTTTTGAAACCAGCATACAAGCAACCTATTAAATATTTTGAAACTAATGCCATAGACAGAAACACCTCCTGGTCAGATTGGCTTCGAAATAACCAACACAATATTTATTAGATTAAATTAAAAAATTAAATAAATTTCCGTGTTCAAATGATTAACTTTGTTTAGACTCTATTTCCCTGAGTGAATGTAATATGAATATGAGATACAATTATCCATCTTGTAGTTTCAAAAGGCACGTCCTATGGCAACTAACTTCTATAAATAAACAACTCGGCTTTTACCAACATTTTAGTGCTCCCTAATATCTAAGATCATCGTTTTAAGACAAGTTTGACACTAACTGTATGTTGCTCCTTATGAACTAAGACAGCTTGTACTATAACTTTTACAATGATCTTTACTGTGAATGATGAAATGTTTGGCAAGAATTTCTCAGAAAACCTTTACTTGGATTATTGTCTAACACATACTGACGATTAAAGTGAATATTCTATATAACCATATTTGTGTTAGAGAGTTCATTTGCTGGATTTTGAGTAATAAAGCATCTTACTCTGACATAAGACAATTTATTACTCAGAATGCAGGAAATGACCTCTCCGAGCATCTAATTTTCAAAATTTCCAGACCCTCCCCGAAATGGGGAAATATATTCCAGTTTGCCCTCTCTGAAAGAGTTCCCTGGAATCGCCACTGGGCCTTTCTTCATGAATGATATTAGTATGTGAATGACGATGCCAGGTATTCCACCCACACCTGGTGAACTGCACTGATGCGCCGGTTATTTATATCCAGTGTCATTCCATTGGCTTAAAGACCACCCTACCTATGTTTCGAGGTTGAATATCATGCTCAGCAGTGGCTCCCCTTTCCCCGCCACCGTGGTGCATTGATTTCTGCCACTCCATTCCCCTCCCCCTATTCATGAGGTAACGTCCCCCAAAAAGCTCATGACTTCCATTTCCAACTACCCCCGTACCAAACGCAAATGCCTGGTGGTTTTTTTACCGCCCCGCCTATGCATATTATAAATAATTAATTGTGCTAAAATGCGTATATATAAAAATTGTGATAAATAATACCCTTATTGTTGATATTGCTACGCCCTGTGGTCTGGCACCTTCTCACGCCAGCCACGGGCAACCTAGGCCCTCGCATCCTTTCAAATCTTTGATGTTTTAAGCGACAATGGGAACCCTTATATCTGAGCGATTATAAGAACATAGGTTGCGAGGGTCGATCGACGCTTGTTATCAAGGCATTTCCCGAGCCAGAGAAACCCAACTCGGTGACGCTGTTTGTATATCTGATAAATGTTGTATATAAGTATAACCTTAATTAAGATAATAAAGGGGCAACCTCGTAGTATTGAAAATAAACGAACATTTTGAATGAATAATATTCGAATACAAAATTGAGGCCATGTGCCATTTGTTATTTCTGTATATAGAGATAATGGGAAATCAATTGGTGATTTCCACTAAAGCTTCAGCTTGGCATCACCACTTTCGTAAATTCCGCTTGTAAAGAACGATCGCCATCAAAACCTTCAAGCCTGGATGGAATGATAATTTTATATCGCCTCGATGACTACGTTATCGGTAGTAAAACAGACATGACATTGTTGCGATCACTTCTCACACACCTGACGCCTGACCTATATTCTTCCCGAATTTGGTGTGCCTTTTCTGTCAAATAGGATTCCGTGAAACTGATTGAAACTGCGTCGTAGATGACAGAAATTGATCCCGGAAATGGAGTTAAATCTGTAATTGACGGAGAAGATGACAAGACAGAAACAGCTCTAGGCGATGAAGAAGCGACAGGAATTCCTGCTATTCGCGTTATCAGCGTTTGGATGGCCATTGATAAAATTAGCATGACTAATGCTGAGACACCGGCGAAAGCTGGTGAAGTGCGCGAAGCAGCAGACACTCTTTGGATTGGCGTAGAAGCACCTGCCGCCGAAAAAGTGATTAGTCATGACGGAGAAGCCTCACTGGCGGATGGAGTACTGGCGGTCATGGTAGCAGTCAAAGATAAGATGGACGTGGTAGAAACCATGGCCAGGAATGGGCCAACTGTGGTAACCATGAAAGCAATAGATGACACATCGGTGGATGCCCGAGCAAGTGGGGTATCCGGGTCGGCATATTGATGTCTATGGGTTGGGAGGGGGTGAAGGTGGCGTGTGGACGAGTCATGGGAAGGACTAGCCAAACTGGATCCAGTAAATGCCGTCCCTGAATATTCTACAGTTGCCCTAGCGGATGGTCAATACCACAATGCACAGATAGAGGCAAGAATGTCTAAGACACGATTTGCCACCCCTGCGCATACGCCGGACTACTGGGAGCACCCAGCGTAATAGACACGTTTTCTCATAGGACAAGATATGGCCACGTACGTGTGATGCTGTTGACTGAGTGGACACTTTTAAATTGTACATATTATCTTTGTAAGACTTCTTCCTCGAAATAATGGCCATGATCACAATATTTCCGTGAATGTTTGGTACCATAGGAAAGCCTGAAAATCCCACATTCTGGATGCGACAAACGCAAGAACATTTAAGAAAGAGGCGACAGTCGAATTAATATTAAACACGAACTACTTGAATGAGAGACAAAAACTTAGCCACGCTTAAGACACTGGCCATTCGCCAGAAAATCATGAGACGTAGAGCTGGCGACTATAAAAGCTGCCTGATCTGCGTTAATCAAGACCACGTAGCCATCCAGGTTAGGCGCTGACGGTTCGACAATGCCTCCGGTAAATGGTCCTTTTGGTTCCCACTTCACTTGCTTTAACTGAAGAACGCACTGCATAACTTTACTACTTTGACCACTCTGTGTGAGACGACATCTACATAGCCGCCAGAGCACAACCTCCTTTTGGAAAAGGCCACCTTGCAAAAGTGGCCTAATAACAACCCAACTTGTTCCACCTCCTGAAGACTTTCCGCTGTTCCTTGTGTTGCTCAAGAGCCTTGTGTACAGAAACGCTGTCCACGTTCCTGATATAGAAGTAAGATCGAACCTGCTTCTACCATGGCAGACCCTGCCCACGCCGTCTTCCACCTTCACTCGAAACCATCGAAAGCACCGCCTTCCAACACCCGCCTCTTGCGGAAGAACTGTGATAATTTATGCTCAATACCAGTCTCTCACCAAGTTTCGTTTTGTACCACTCCATGTCTCCGTTCCCCAAAGAACTTTTTCTGTGAGGCCAGAACATCTTGCAACAGCTGACTTCCACCATTGCTGCTTCAGTGCCCGCAATCTCCGCAATGATCCGCCAAGCCTTTCATCTATTCTAAGAAGTTATGCCTGCCTGGCTTTGGGATCTCTGGCCACCGATGGCTAAGTCATCGTGCGGCGTTGTGCCTTGAGAATATAGATAGATAGATTTATTCACACAATAGGCCATTTGACCCTTGAGTGCAAATGGTTACACATAACGTAATATGGCGGACAAATCAACTAAGTGCATTACAATTGAAAAAACATATTCAGTCTCATATTTTATATGTTATTAAATCAGTAATGTTCGCAGGAAAATTTGATTCATATACAGCTGGACCACCGCGCCAGCCGCGGATCCATCAATGAACCACGGGTGGATTTCCTTAGCAGACAAAGGGACACCTAGGTATTTGGGGCTACATTATCAAATGGTCAGGTGTGCTGTCCGCGGAAATCGACCGTAGTCCATCAACAGACCGAGGGTGGTCACACGATAGCCCGGTTTGCAACTAAGATACTGATAAACGAAAACAACGTTATCACACACACACACGCACGCACGCACGCGCGCACATACACACGCGCGCGCACATACACACACACGCACGCACGCACGCACACACATATCCACCCTCTCTCTCTCCATCTCTTTCTCTCTCTCTCTCTCTCTCTCTCTCTCTCGCTCTCTTTCTTCGTCTCTCCTTCTTTCCTTCTCTCTCTCACCGACACTCAGACAGAAGTATAATGCCATTTCCAATATCACCACCCTTCGTTTCCAAATATGTTAAGTCGAAAGGGAAACGAAGAGTGGGATCTGGTCTAAGTATATAAACCACCCAACGTCAACACTCCTCGCTTTCGAAATAGCGGGTCGGAAGAAAAGCGAGGAGTGAGACCAGGATGCACGCGCTAACACAATCACTTTCGCGCGCACACCTTCGCAAAGTCATGCCTAGAAATTAAAAAAATTGAGTTTTGACACGTTGATTCGTTTCTTTCACATCGAAAGAGGACCACTCTGACACTCCATCACTGGAATCACTGAATCGGTTATCGAGCCAGTCCTTCCAGTGATAAACCATCAGAATAGTACTGCATTCTCCAACGTGACGGGGATGGTTTGGCTGACTCCCTCATGTAATGGCATGAGGGCACTAGTTTAGCATTTATTTTAATAAATAACTTTCTTGGTTCCTCTTATCCACTTACTAAAGCTCATGTCCATATACGCTCACGCGTTCTCGTGGTCATGCACATACACACGCACACGCAGGCACACGCACGCGCACGCACGCACACGAACGCACGCACGCACGCACGCACGCACGCACGCACGCACGCACGCACGCACGCACGCTCGCTCGCACGCGCGCGCGCGCACGCACGCACGCACGCACGCACGCACGTACGTACGTACGTACGTACGTACTTACGCACGCACGCACGCACGCACGCACGCACGCACGCACGCACGCACGCACGCACGCACGCACGCACGCACGCACGCACGCACGCACGCACGCACATACGCACGCACGCACGCACACACACAACAAAGGCACACTCATGCACGCACGCACGCTTACATACATATCCACTTCCCATACATACAGACGCACATCCACACCCTCATACACCCGTATACACACACAATCGTACCGAATTGTTGAAAATTGAAAACTGTAATGTAAAACTTTTACAAAGGAGGCGAAATAGCCACTGGTTTAGTAAAGGTTTGTATATTGAGAGCTAAAATCGTGCCTGTGATGAGAAAATGCATTCTGTTAAAAGTAAGAATTATCCTCCCAAATTGGCATAGAAGAAAATGCGATGGATTATAGTGGAGGAAACGCAATTACGTGCGTTCGTCACGTAATAGAAAAGCATTGTAAGCAAAAGCCGCTAACTTCTTTAAACTACTTTCGCTGGTACACATCAATAATTCTGATGCTTTGTGAACGTTCGGTCGTTTCCAGTAATATAAATCATTATAGACAGGACTTAAAATTAAAAAATGATATTCATCCTCTACATCATAACAAAAAGGGCATGTTCGCTCAGCACGTGGTATTGGTATTGGTTTGTGCCATCTGCCTAATTCAATATTTAGTCTATGAGATCCCGTTCTTAGTCTAAATAATGAATCATGGTGCTTTTTTGTTTTTACTTTATTTAAATAGCATTTATCTGTTAGATCAGTTGAAATGTGTTTGTAGAGCCATGTTTTATTTCTGGCTTCCAATTGCCCCCTCCACTCCTGATAAAAATTCTCACTTATTCTCTGCTTGTATTCGGGGATAAACTGATCTTTACTTACTATTGTTCCCTGTGACTCCCGTACATCCCTAAACCCATTGGTACAGAGCTTATCTCTTAACAATTTGACCCAATTCTTACAATTTTTATCACTATGTCAGTCTTGATATAAGGTATTATATACATGTTTAGCAATTATATTTGGTTTCATATCTAATATTTTGAACCAATGTTTTATCAACTTGATTTCTCTCCCTAATGGCAGAGGCATTCTCCCTAACTCTCCATAAACATCAGAATTTGACGTGCTTTGTTTTACATTAAGCAGTTGCTTATAGAAGCGAAGGTGGCATTTTTCAACATCATACGCTGAGTGAAAACCCCAGACTTCGCTCCCGTAGCAGAGGATAGGTAGAACTAGCTTGTCAAATAGTTTGCAATAGTGGTCTATTGTTAGGCCTATAAATTTATTACAATATTTTTGTAAAGCGAATACGGCTTTCTGCGCTTGACCCGCTAAACATTTTTGTGCTTCGGTGAACGATCCTGAAGTAGTAAAAACGATGCCCAAATACTTGAAGTTATTTACAATTTCTACTTCAGTATTACCATACCACCATTTGTCATTTACCCTTAAGCGCCCACCCCGTCTGAAAACCACTGCTTTAGTTTTATCAATATTAACTGTCAATCGCCACCTGTTGCAATACTCATATAAAATATTTAACCCTTTTTGTAGTCCAGTTCTACTTTCGGCTAATATAATTATGTCATCAGCATACAAAATTAATAATAATTTAAGAAATTCTAAGCCCACACCCTCCCCACCCTTTCTAGAAAATTTGTCTTCTAAGTCATTTAGATACATAGCGAAGAGAAAAGGCTATATGCTTTCCCCTTGACGCACACCAGTAGTACATTCGAAACAGTCTGATACGTTAGAGTTTAATCTAACTCTAGTTTTTACCTCTTTGCACATTGACATGATAATATTAATAATATTTCCTCTAACACCCGCTTTTAAATGTTTGTACCATAAACAATCATGTACTAGATAGTCGAAAGCTTTAGTAAAATCTATAAAAGCACAGAACAACCTCCCTCCTTTATTTAGTACATGTGATATTAACCCGTTCATAACAAATATATTATCCACAGTACTCAGACCGGCCCTAAAACCAGCTTGAGTTTCTATATAAACAGCATTGGATTCTGCCCAATCATTTAATCTATTATTAAGAACTTTAGTAAATAATTTACCCAGTGTACTAAGAAGAATAATGCCCCTGTAATTATGCCCGTCGTTAACACTGCCCTTCTTGTGTAGAGCTACGATGATTCCTTCTGACCAAATTCGCGGGAAAATACCACTTTTAAAGACACAGTTGAAAAGCGCTGTCTATATATATCTACCAAGGCCGGTTTAAAGCCGATAATGTTGCAGTAGCAAAACCTAGACCCCGCAACCGCGGGACTTTGCGACTGGAACATAGAAATGTACTATATTAACTAGAACAAGCATTGGCTTATCTACTCTATACAATAGATTGAATTTATCGTCCACCAAATTGGTGTTCTCATCCGGACTGACAGCTAATGATAAACAGTAATAAAACTATGCTTAATAATCAGGCTGCAAAATCTATATCTGCTGCATCAATGACGAAATGTCATCGAATTTAATAAGTAAATACATACATGATACTTTAAAAACACTTTGTCTGCAAGAATGTGTCTTAAGATTGATTAAATGACAGAAAGCTGTTGCAACCATAAAACTGTTGGAACACAGTAAAAAACATAAACTGAACACCAATGTATCAAGAAGGTTGTCTTGCCCATAATACTATTAAAAACAAAAACTGCCACATATAGAAACAGTTGGGGCACATTAAACAGTTTCTATCTACCCGATATAGCTACTATATCAATAACGCTGTTGCTAAATTAGCCTATAAAGATATCCCATTCATAAATTTCTTGCAACCAGAAATATGTTGCATCCACTACGTTGTTGGATTCAAAGCTGTTGCGGAAACAAAGCTGCAGAACTCAAAGTTGTTGCAAATAGAACACTGTTACAGACAGCATGACGTTGCATTCACAAAGATGTTGCAAATTTTCTGTTAGTAGGAACAGCTATAACGGCAACACCAGTGGTAGCAAAATCAGTAATAGCAATAGTAAAAACTGCAACAACATTTAATTGAATGATGCTGAATATGTAAAGGCCGTGGGCAGTAGCAAATTTCAATTATCCCTCACGTAACCTAATGTCAGAAATAAATCAGCACTATCTATCCTTTCTGGGAGTCATATCTATAAACTTGTCAACACTGTAGTGAAAATGTCAAGACAAGTTTCATTCTCCAATAAGAACACAACCACATGCAGTTGTTTTCAAAATATTTGGATTGAATGTTGCTGGTGTTGTAAGTAGCAACAACTTTCAGTCAAATTGTTTTGATTCTTACTATGCCTTGGAAAATTACCACAATAATCCTGCGAGGATCAACATTGGTCTAATTACACGACAGCTGTTGCTGATGTCATTGTCATCGCTGCTATCAACATTGACATTGCCATTAACTTTGCCATCGTCATCGCCATTGCCGTTGTCATCATTAGTATATAATGAAATTATTATTATTATTATTATTATTATTATTATTATTATTATTATTATTATTATTATTATTATTATTATTATTATTATTATTATGGTTGTATTCAAGCGCATGTTGGTGTTTCTCCGCCCGCATCCCAATCTATACAGGCCTAGGATGACGCCCACTGAACTAAATATATTCCGACTCACTGAAATAAAATGTACTGAAAATGAAGTGGACCATAAACGCTGTTTCTATCCAGAAAGTTGTTGTATTCATAACCCTATTGATAATTGCTGCAACGAGAATGCGATTGCATCCATGCTTTTTTATTCAGAAATATGTTGCAAATAATAAAGCTGTTATGCTCATTAACCCTTTCAAGGCAGTCATACAAGAAAACGGTTGAAAATTTATAATCAATTTTACTGTAAGGCAGCAACGGCTTCCAGTCAAATCAAGAGAAAAGCTATTTTTGAAAATTTACTACTAGAATGACTCGTTCGCTCATCGCGCCAGTCATTCCCGTGGTAAAGTTTCAAAAACAGTCTTCTCTTTGTTCTTCAAATGAACATTTCCCAAGACCACTACAGAAGCCGTTTTTGGCTGATATGAGTGCTAAAGAATTAAATAGCATCTAATACAGATTATCTACCAGACTTAATCATTAATCATATAAATTCTCTTTAATAACGCAATACAGCCACAAGATCAATACATATATATGTCAATTTGCCAGGGGTAATGAAACTGTCATTTCATTCTAAATTCTCTGGAAATCTATTTTCAAGAGAGCTAAATATATGAAATATCAAAATTATTTTGAAAACATTTTGACTGAAACTTTCCTAACTTTCGTGAAAACAACTTTTAATCAAATTGTGTTAAAAAATAATTAACCAGATTCTCGCAATGAGTTAGAAACTCATCATGTGTATTTCTGTTGAATGAAATGAGTCATTGGCTCACGATCACACAACAGAGGTAGTATTGTTTATTGGCAAAGTAATGATAACATACAGATGTTTGTGCAGGTGGTTTTTTTTAGCAGTTGTCATGTTCTCTATCTGTCGTTGTATCAAAACTATAAAGCATTTTTCGCTAAAAAATGTAATTTATTTAAAACACACATTGTCACATGGATCACCTAGATTTGATTAAAAAATATCAAGTAGTTCTTATGCAGTCTGGGTTTAAATTAGGGTGATATTGGTTTTTCCTATTGGTTTCCATAGTGAAGAAATTGCGTTTTGGCAGCACCAAGAGGTCGCCAAGTAAATGTAAGACCGGGTACAATGCTTGCTCTGGTTAATATAGTACATTTCTTTGATCTGGAAGCACTATGGCCAATTGTGACGTCATATGAACAAATCGATCATGGTTTTATATGTTGCAATTATCTACATGATCTTTTGTACGATGATGGATCGTTAGTACACAACATGGTGTCAGTAGGACCATCCGACTCATTTGAAACTCATTTTACTGGTAGTGGCTCGCTGTTATATATATCAGAGCATGGCATACCTTCCGATCTACCGGTTGGATCTGGCGACGATCAGTATTATGGGTACACACACGTCAAAATCCACTAATGCAAATATATTTGAGTCCTGTAAGTTTTATGGCGGTGATGATTATGGCGAATATATATACCTGAATATAATTCGTGAACATCATAGTCAAACTTTTCATACTACTGGTACAGAATATAATCTGACCTTAAAAAAACAGCCGATATCAGAGACGCCTTTAACGCGCAGCGAGTTTACGCTCAGAGCCACGCAGTCTCTTAATTGCGTATATGCTGCCTCGGTAGCCTGAGTGTAATAAACGTGAAACTGAAACTGAAACTGAAACTGTATAGCGTGCATAGTGTCATACATGCAAATGGCCATTGTTTAGTCGAAGTGTCACACCTTCTCTAGGTATGCCGATAACAATGACGTTTCAATCCTGGCATCGTATCTTTGCCGAAAATTTATTGAACGCGATTGAAGTGATTCAATCAAACACTGACTGCCATTTTTCAGATGTATTCACGTTTCACGTTTTTCATGTAGAAGAATGGTCATCGAGTGGTCAAGATAAAAATATGATGATATGATCCTATTAAATATGTATCGTGATGATCCAGATTCTATGAGAAGGTCAGGAGAATTCTTATTCTAGTCCGTGGGCCGTATCCATATTGTCTCGCGGGTGTATGCTCCTCGGTAAATTATACATTCAAAAGATAAAAAGATCAATTATCCGAAAAAGATTGGAACAATGCATTGCGGAATAAACTCTTCAAAGACGGATAACTCAACAATATCATATACTTTGTGGACCATTGTTTAGTTGATAATATCATATACTCTCCACTGACCACGATACGCTTTCTCAAATGTCATTCTAGCCTTAGAGACTCTCGCATTACTGCCTGATTTAGGATCCTTCCTCTTAAGCTCGTTCATCTTCTTAAGTTTCCCTCCACATATATTTCTTCACGCCGTCAGCTCTGTACAGTGATCGACATTTATCAGGCCCATACACTTACTAGTATGTACAGTTCTATTATATGGTGAGACTATGCTAGTTTGTACATCCATATACCTTCTCGTATTTTTATGCGGTTATATACCTATCTAAACAACCTTTAAGCATACGCTGGAAACGCACCGCCATAGCAGCATTCTGCTCATTTTGCGAGGTGTAGAAATGTCTTCCATCACCCTACAACTACTTCTTTACTACATTATTAACCAACTCACCACCTTTATTCATTTGAATAGCATATGGCCGTCGCTCAGCGTGTGCCATAATTGTTTCTAATCCTTTCTTAACCACGGCAGACATTTTACCATAAACGTTCTCCACCCATACATACTTAGAGAGCGCATCGATTATGCACAGTAATTATAGCACACCGTCGTTCTCCCTTTGCCAGCATCCGTCCAACAGAAATCCGCCCTCCATAGGACATCTATGGCGAATACCTACGTCTGATAAACCTTGTTCTCCGAGGGCTGAGAAGCATATATACATCTTGTAATATCAACCAATCTTCGATATAGTCGCATGATATTGTGTCTTAGAATCGAAATATACATTAACCAGTTTAGCATCTTTTCCATCGCCATCTGATGCACGATCCATCACTACTGTCTTCGACTCTTTCTCAACTTCTGAGCCGATGATTAACTCTCCCAACTGTGGGGACTGGCTGATCTCGTATCCTTCTTTTTCTTCCTCCGAACAACATCAGCAATGTCATGCACGTACTCTCGGAATCGTCTACGATATTATATATCTGACCCAATGTTCTCTCTTCACCGTAAAATATCCATGGTATGTTAAGGTCTTATAGTAGATCGAGAAACTTACCATTATCATGCATGATACGAGTTAGAGGTTTGCGTCCATGAGCCGCAACATTTGTAAGCAGATCTAGGATGTTACTATTTGAATAAAACGTACCATCTAACGTTACCTCGCCAAGATCATTAACATCAAAACGATTAGGAATTCACCTTTCCAGGGTATCCATCCATCATCTGACCTCGTATGACGTCATAATCAGCTCAGCGTGTGTATGATGACGTCACAAGCAGTACGTCACAAAGGGTTCCATATAGAACGTCATCAAATCTCAAACAGTCCGACACGTTGTATGAATTGTATGTCTTTGTAATTATTTGCTATTTAATAAATATACTGTTAAATATTTTGAAACTAATTTAACTGGGCGCTGTTTCTGCCTTAGGCAGCAACAGCACCCAGTCAAATTAGTTTCAAAATATTCAACAGCTTACCTGTGTAATGTTTTGGAAATTGATAGTCAGGGTGTTCAGAGATCGATCGATCCCAACACGAGCGAGGTGTGGGTGGAGCTTAGCTAGAGATGGGCGGGGGCACAACTAAACCCGGAACGGTCCATTGAATGTACCATATCTATTATCCTGCTAGCTTTTGTCTTATGTCTTCGGTATAACCCTCATCATACGTTCTTGTATCTGAGCAGACATCGAGTCCTGCTCTTGTAGTACGATTGGTGATTGATGGTGATATTGCTGTTGAGTTCCTATTGACTGCGGATAATCGTGTCTATACTTATCCAATACTTGCAAATACATTGTTGACTTCGCATGTACAGATATGTTACGACGCATTAATATAGTGGATATTTTGTCATCGAGAAAAATGGTTTTACGTATCAGAGGATATGTCTGTATCAACGATATCTTCCTCTGTTAATTTAGATTACCTATGAATTCGTGAGGAACTAAGGCCATCTTATGCACATTTTCCATCTTATCAGTTGATCAGCTTACAGATTAATGGCGTGACAGTACCAATGACGGTGTGCAATAATGCACCCAAATCTCCACCTAACCATAACAAATGACTTCTCTACGTGTACGGTACTCTGCGGCTGGTCGCAGACGTTTGTACTTACTCCATCCGATCAGTTGCTTGTAGTGTGATTTACTAAAGTCACATTTCCGCATAATACGTTGACGCACACTCTGCAGATTATGATGATCAATTCTTTCGAGCACTATTTGAGTACATAATTTTTTATCTTTGACTTGACCTTTGACAGTATTCTGAGTTCTCTGACTCCACCCTATGCCGATTCTGATATGCCGGGTGAGAGGCAGGGTTCCTACAATAGTAAACACACGTAGTTCTTGCCAAGTCAACTCATAGCCGCAATGTAGCGACCCACTAGCCAAGTCGGCCCATTTGTAAACGGTGCAGGATCGTTTATAAACGGCACAGACCCATATGCCAATTGGTTATCGGCGGACCCATTTGTTAAAGGCGCAGACCCATATACCAATAGGTTATCGGCACGCTCGTTTGTAAATGGCGCATGATCCCTATGTCAATTAGGTATTTACAAACGGGCCAAATTCGTTATTGGCGCGTTACAGCAACATTCGGTCCAACTAGGGAAAATACAGCCTAGTCACGTTCATGTAACTCACTCGCTTAGATAGAGAAGTCTTGTATCTAATTGTTCCTGGTAACTAGAAGTTTGTACACTTAGTAGTTACGCAGATGTTACGCAGATATACATCGAAATATAAGTGAACCCTCTAATTTTGAGGCGCTAATAACATCAGTTCATTTTCTAGCCAAGATATATATATATATATATATATATATATATATATATATATATATATATATATATATATATATATATATATATATATATATATATATATATATATATATATATATATATATATATATCCATAAAGTGGTTATGTGTGAAAAGTGGATTCAACCAGATAAATGTGACCCATACACTCACGCACGCACAGTGCTATTGTAATAGGCTTGCAGTTTTATCAACTTATCCTGTGCATCCCTATATAAATACAGTTTAACATCATGGCTAATAAACTTAATCAAAGGTGCATATTCACACCAAAATGTTTTAAAATAAAATTGTTAAGATTGTATACTTCTAGAGGCTTAAATTGTGTACCTCAATATAATGAAACAAAATAAATCTTAACTTATGATGAGTTCATTCCGTATAAATTAATAAAGAAAAATTTTAGTTGTGAAGTTGAATTAGGGGCTCGTGGTTCTAATTGAATCTTACAACTGAAAAAACCCCTATATTAATTTATACGTAATGAAATCATCATATGTTAAGATTTATTTCGTTACATTACATCTAGGCACATAAATTAAGCCTCTAAAAGTTTAAAATTTAAACAATTTTATTTTCAAACATTTTAGTGTGAATGTGCACCTTTAAATGTATATACATGAATGAAGTACATTACTAAATCAATGCCTTTCTAACATTTCTTGCCGTAAACTCAGTATAGCAATGTTGGAAAGGTAATAAATATTTCCAAAACAATGTGACTGATAGCTGTTACGAACTATGACAGCAACAGCTTTCAGTCAGTGATCTAAGGCTATTAACAATATCAGAATGAAATTATTATATCAGGTCAAAATGGGTAATTAACCAAATAAATACGCGTAGCAAATTAATGTATAAAATTAATTAATAATTAATAATTAATAATTTATTAAATTAATACAGAAATTACTCGCTTAATATATATACGCATGCTGATATAAACAAGAAACATGATAACCGTAACCATTGTACATATTTATGTAAAAATATTGTCTATAACGTACCTACTCTGACGATCGCCACTGCTACCACAAGCACTGAAACTACTGCTACTGCTGCTACTGATGTTAATGCTGCTGCTGCTGCTGCTGCTGCTGCTGCTGCTGCTGCTACTACTACTACTACTACTACTACTACTACTACTACTACTACTACTACTACTACTACTACTACTACTACTACTACTACTACTACTACTACTACTACTACTACTACTACTACTACTACTACTACTACTACTACTACTACTCCTCCTCCTATTGTTGATGCTGCTACTGCCACTACTGCTACAGCTATTATTACTGTCGAAACTGGCACTTCTGCTTCTGCTCCTACCACAACCTCTGCTCCTGTTTCTACTGCTAATACCACTACTGCTGCTGTTGCTGCTGTTACCACTACTGCTGCTACTAATATTATTACTGCTGTTGCTGCTGCCGCTATTGCTGCTGCTGGGACAACTGCTGCTAATGTTAATGCTAGTGCTGATACAACTGTTGCTACGGCAACACCTACTGATGCTGCAGTTAATTTAACTAATGCAATGTCTATTTACCCGGAAAATGTTCCTGATACCCTCCACCCCGATGTAAATACGTTTGTCGACCCAAATAGCGACCAATATAATGTCCCTATAAGGAATACGTTGCCCAGTTTATTGCATATTGCATGCCTAAATGTTTGCGGTATTAGATCGAAAAAACAATTCCCGGAATTTCACAGCTTTGTAAATGCGCATGATATTATCTGTTTGAACGAATTAAAAATAAATCAAACAGACCACGTGTCTATAGTAAACTACGATTTGCTAGTCAAACTAAGAAAAGGGACTGGCTCCTCTGGTGGACTAGGTTTATTGGTCAAAAGCAGTCTTGCAAAATATATTCATATCACAGATACAGATACAGATAATGATTTCGTCATGTGGATACATATAAAAAAGGACATCGTTTGTAATAACAAAGACATACTAATAGGCATTGTATATATACCACCAGAATCGTCCAAATATTACTCAAACGAAGCGTTTGACAAAATTGAACAAGATTATCTAATTCTTAGCAGTAAGTATGAATTAATCTGCTTAGTTGGAGATTTTAATGCAAAAACTGAATCACATCGTGATTATGAAATGTATGATAAGTTTACAATCCAACAGTTTAGAGTAGACGATTGGGCAAATGAAGAACTCCAAAAATTGTCATTCAATGGGTTCCCTATAGAAAGACACAGCCAATGTCAAGCACTACTGAACGGCAATGGTCTAAAGTTATTGCAGCTGTGCAAAAATGGTCTGATGTCAGAGAGGCTAATTCCAGAACGTACTCATCTTGTTCAGTGTTCATCACGATACTGAGTCCGTACATGTTACCAAACAGATCAGACGTCATCGGCTCTACTTCCGTTTCACGTGAATTAAAAGAATAGCAAATACCAAAGTCCGTTACAACAGTTTTAAATATTTCCGAACAGTTGCGAAGCCTGTGTCTCCACCGACAACTAAGCAATGCTTCGTTGAGTTGGTGTGGAGCGTATTCAATGATGTTGGCTACAGTGTCACGGGAATTTTCTTCTTCCAGCTAAATTGTGTCGCTGAAATTTATTTGGTTTAACTGCCATCCGAAAGTCTCGGTAAGAACTTGTTGCAGTAGTGAATTATTTTGGATATATGACTTTCGAAATTGATTGAGATTGCAAATGGTGACCACTGGAAATAATATCTCTGTTTCCACGACTACCGTCTGTTTGATGATCGTTGGGTAGTCAGCCAGCTTAGCCAACTGGTAGAACATTGTTATTGCCAGGCTGGTAAACATTCTCAGAAAGAATAGAGCCCATACGATTCTGTTGATGAAAAGCAATATTGTTATCAATTTAGCTAGCTAGAACTTTAGTCTCTATATCATCTATGGGTGTTAGTTACCATGTCAATTTGAGTGTCTACTTAGGTAAAAACGGCTTACTGCGCAATGCATATAGAATGATTCTATTTTCCTGACAAAGGTTTACTCAGTGGACGGGTCCATTTCTGCCCATGCCACGCCCATTGATAGCTAAGCTCCGCCCACATTTTGCGCGTGTTGGAATCCATTTGATACTTTGAAACATGAGTTCACGCATTTTGATTTGAGTTGGGGGGCTATTGCTCAATATAGCAATAGCGTCCAGTCAAATTAGTTTCAAAATATTCAACATAATATGTATTAAATTGCAGATTAAGGGGTAATGATAAAGAAAAGTAAAGTTTTTACTTAGCCAGTGTTTATCGGCAGGCCGAGAGAAGGGTATTTTTTAAATTTTACCACTAGAATAAGTGGCTCGGTTACCGAGCCAGTCATTCTAGTGGTAAATATTAAAAAAATACTATTCTCTAGGACTTTCAAATAGCCACGTCCGAAGACCACTTCAAAGTTGTTTTTTGGTCGGTTTGACCAATAAAGGGTTAAGTTGACACCAGAGGGGTTAAAATCGTAGCTGTCTTTACTACTCAAATTCGTGCCACATCCACCTCTCAATAAGAGTGACGTTTAGTATAACGTATACTACAATTTCTTTAAAACTTTAATTAAATATACAACGAGGCGTTGATTTCCAAGAGAGGTAAATTGTTCAATGACTTACCTGCCCAATTTGGATCGCTTTCCCGCTCTGACATATTTGATGCCATGTACACTGGCGTCTGTTACGAACTCACATATAGCAGACACGTTGCTCCTGTCATTGTCACCTTCGCTGTCAGCGCGTCTGTCACCACCCGCGACGCCTGCACCATCAGCACCACAGCCACCACCGTCACGTCACGACCACTCCCATCACCACCTGTGTCTCCCGGTGTTACCTCTTTCCTCTCCAACATCCAGTTGCTAAGATATGTGGATGCATTTACGAAGGGACTGTGACATTTGGTCGTTGGCATTGTTAACAACTAACCAACTCTTCACGAAATTCCTTACAGGTATCTATCTAAATAAAGGAAAAGCTCACGCTCACAAATGGGTTTCTATAGAATCACGTGCCAGTAATTTGACTGTGGATATACCAGCTAGAGTCAACGAGCTCGGATTAGTTTAAATAAAACATTAACCGATGGCTCTGCGTAGGAATTTGAGCTACCAATTCCTGTAGATGCATGGCAATGATTCATTATTAGATTAAGGCAATGCCTGAGGTCTACATTCCGTTAATAGCTTGGTTAACACGCCAGGCGAGGTTCCTCTGTTTATCCATAGGAAACAGATCTATACAATTCCTCGCATATAATATCATATTTACCAGAATTTCAATTCCATTGGGACAATCCAGATAATCTGGTGAGTATTTTGACAATAATTTGACGGGAACCTGCTGCCGCCTTTGGCATCAACAGTTTCCAGTGAAATTAGTTTCAAAATATTCAACAGGATAATAATAAAATTATAAGAGATGTTTCTCATTTTGGTTTCATTAGGTTAATATTAATTGATAGAACCATGCTATTATGTTCATGATATAGGAACAAGGATGACATGCTATTATGTTCATGATATAGGAACAAGGATGACATGCTATTATGTTCATGATATAGGAACAAGGATGACATGCTATTATGTTCATGATATAGGAACACGGATGACATGCTATTATGTTCATGATATAGGAACAAGGATGACATGCTATTATGTTCATGATATAGGAACAAGGATGACATGCTATTATGTTCATGATATAGGATCAAGGATGACATGCTATTATGTTCATGATATAGGAACAAGGATGACATGCTATTATGTTCATGATATAGGAACAAGGATGACATGCTATTATGTTCATGATATAGGAACAAGGATGACATGCTATTATGTTCATGATATAGGATCAAGGATGACATGCTATTATGTTCATGATATAGGAACAAGGATGACATGCTATTATGTTCATGATATAGGAACAAGGATGACATGCTATTATGTTCATGATATAGGAACAAGGATGACATGCTATTATGTTCATGATATAGGAACAAGGATGACATGCTATTATGTTCATGATATAGGATCAAGGATGACATGCTATTATGTTCATGATATAGGAACAAGGATGACATGCTATTATGTTCATGATATAGGAACAAGGATGACATGCTATTATGTTCATGATATAGGAACAAGGATGACATGCTATTATGTTCATGATATAGGAACAAGGATGACATGCTATTATGTTCATGATATAGGAACAAGGATGACATGCTATTATGTTCATGATATAGGAACAAGGATGACATGCTATTATGTTCATGATATAGGAACAAGGATGACATGCTATTATGTTCATGATATAGGAACAAGGATGACATGCTATTATGTTCATGATATAGGAACAAGGATGACATGCTATTATGTTCATGATATAGGAACAAGGATGACATGCTATTATGTTCATGATATAGGAACAAGGATGACATGCTATTATGTTCATGATATAGGAACAAGGATGACATGCTATTATGTTCATGATATAGGAACAAGGATGACATGCTATTATGTTCATGATATAGGATCAAGGATGACATGCTATTATGTTCATGATATAGGAACAAGGATGACATGCTATTATGTTCATGATATAGGAACAAGGATGACATGCTATTATGTTCATGATATAGGATCAAGGATGACATGCTATTATGTTCATGATATAGGATCAAGGATGACATGGCATATGAATGGACCTTTCCCGTTTTAGCTATGCCCCGCCCATCATTAGCTAAGCTCAACGCACACGTCACCGTGTTGGAATTGATCGATCCCCGAATGCCCTGACTATTAATTTCCTGAAAACTATATAAGTTGTTGAATATTTTGTAACTAATTTGATAAGGCGTTGTTGCTGCCTATGGCAGCAACAGCGGCAAGTCAAATTCGCTTTAGAATATTCAACAGGATATTTATTAAATAATAGGGACACACAATTCATACAACAACTCATAGGCGGTCTTCAACTATGCGTTAGTGGCGTAATTATCTACGTCATTCATGACGTCACTGATCGTGATGTCATTCTATAGGTCACATAGTTGAGTATGACGTCATATGATGGATGGATACAGTGGAAATGTCCATTACAAACTAGGAAATTCTGTCGTAACCATTAAATGGGAACAAAAACAGAGCAGGGTCAAAGAACGTCAAATGATGCTTTTGCATAATTTAAATAAAATAAAATATATTATTTGCATATTTCTGAAATCCTTATTAGTAAATTTCGTCATTGGAAAGTAATTTTCTTTAATTTATCGCGGAGTGGCGTCATTGCGTGAATGATTGTTGTGGTATGACTTCACCGCGTGAATAATATTTAGTTGTTGATGATTGGTAGTTCACAGCAGTTCATTCAAACACAAGCATGTTAATGTGATGCATGAGAAACACTCGCGTCTGTTGTACTTGAATCTAAGCTCATGTCCAGATGCGTAAGTGTATTAGACACTAGTTTCTTCTAATCTGAAAACACGTGTTACGTAATTCCAATCCACGTAATCGTTGATCTACACGATGACGCCATAACCTAAATTTTATGGCGCGTAAAAATTCACGATTTTAGCCGAAATTTTAACAATTACAAGGATTGTGAAAATCTGAAAATCTCTTAAATTTATAAAATATGATAAAAATGTTTATATTTTGCGGCTTTTGTTGAAATCTAGGGTCGTGATCGCTCTCTGATAAGTTGATCGGGAATAGCACCACACCTCAGTATTGTGTTACACAGTGTAGATATGGGATTGTCTTGTGGGAAGTCATGACCCTGCTGGATGTCTTATATTTGCGAGTAAGTCCCAAGAGAAATTTATGATTTGAAAATACCAGGTGAGATAATGGACCGGTTGACTTTACACTTTCAATATTTAATGTATTATTATTACATCAGCTAGTGCTGATGATAGTCAGCTCTGCTAAATGGATGGTGTGTGAATGTAGCACACTCAGGATGGATGGATACAGTTTTATCGTCAAAATTGAAATAGTCGAATTGATTGGAATAAGTCCCACGGTTCTGAATTGATGTGTATATGGAAATAGTTTGGATGAAAGTTGTTGCTGTTCAGTCGGCAGACACTTTTATAATATTCAGCAGTTGTTTGGATCGATAGTTTAGAAAATAATCAGTGGATAAGAATCACTGGAATCGAACGTGACAAACGGACTTAGTTGATGACGTTAGGCATTCTGATTCTCACACGAGAATAGAACAACATCAGCTGGCAATGAGATCATAAAGCTCATATGCCTATTAACTCTAGCATCCTACAGGCGTATTCACGATAGGCAATGGATAGGACATGGACAGTGTAGCGTCCTGTAGGAATTAATAACATAATCGAAATTTGTATATCAACTATATGTCACTCATACAATGGCATGCAACAACAACACATTCTCTAATGTTGTTAGTTAGCTGACAGATCGCATCAAATCAGAACCAGCTACTACCACTTTATCTATGTGAGGCATCATCCCCATAGAAGCATGGCACAGAGTTTGACTGGTCAGAATGACGTCACGATCATTTAGCGTCGATCAAACTCTGTAGCAAAGAATTAAACCGAATAGGTTTTGAAGTTGATATCGAAATACATGGATCGTGGATTGGTCAGAACGACCAACATTTATTAGGTAGGAACTTCTAGGAAGGGATGAGCAGAAGTTGAGTGGTGGACTGATTGTCCGGGCCAATCAAGCTGTGCTCATAGCGTACCTAGAAGGATAATCAGAACAGATACCTAGAAGAATAATCAGAACAGATTCAGGAGGAATCTAATTATTATGATAGTTATAGAACTTGGCTGGAGTGCCAAGATTAGTTGTATATAAGTCAGGATTTCAGACTTAGAAATGATTCAATCCACCACCGTGAATCACTGAACGTCTCGCCGACGTTCAGCACTGTGCGCTATTGGTATAGCATAGCGAAGCTCTGTCGTATTTAGAGTAGAATAGATTCGTTGGTTTAGTACATCGATTGTACCAAGTTTGATTTATGAGCGATTTTTGCTCCTTGCTGTAAAACCTTGTATATTTGTAAAATAAAAAGAAAGTTTAACGTACGTATATATCAGTACGGTGTTAGTCAAATTTGTCAGTATAGGAACCTAGCATTGAGCTGGAGGAAAACTCCAGTCCTTACCTGAAGAATATCACGTCAGATAGGCCCAGCAGTCAATAGAAAATATCGTCACCTACCATCCGACTGACGAGGCGAGCCAGACTGCCTTCATCCTTCTCCGTTACCGATAACTGTTGTCGCAGCAACATTATATGGTTACCGGTAGCGAAGCGGGATTCACTGGTTAAGAAGAAGACGTCATCGTCGAACCCCGAAGATAACAAAATCTTCAACAGGTATAGTCTCTAGTGAGAACACGACCTAATTCTCGTTTGTGACCACCTTTAAGCAATCCTAGATCTATTAATCCTCGCATGGTATTTATCATATAAACAAGATTAATGTATTAATTGCATAAAATTAATAAAATTAATATTTATCATTTTATTTCTAACTAGTGTAATATAAGTCACGTGCTAGTCAGACGCCTGTTGCAAGATGTTCTGTGCTTAAGCAGATTCTACACTCTTTGATTTGCCCGCTGTACCATAATGGCAAGATAAATCGACCATCTATCGTGACCTTACTTGGGAGAGGTTGTTCTACCTTTTCGAAACAAATTCTTCTGATGCCATTTTCTAAGGTTCTATCAAATGGATAGGTCTCGTGTTCTACTTTGTCCACTTTGCCATACTTGATCAATTCATTGATAACCCGTTCATCTGGGATCTCTAATGGAACCTTCATCTTGACTAATAGACGATCAGAATCTATTTCCTCCACATTACACACCTCACCCTTCACGACAAGGACCTCGTCGAGCAACTTGTCCTTCACACTTTCATTAACTACGGTGACATTCCATACAGATTTGGAAACGTTAATGAGACCTTGAATGACCCGTGACCCTGCCCCAACTACATCCTTCAACCCATGATACACCTCAATTGCCGAAACACCCTAAGCCTTTGTCGTGATTTTAAGACTCAGGGTACGCTTATAGGCGGTTGCCATGGTGTTTTAATAAAAGAGGAAACCAATACTACTACAATATATAAGGGGTAATACAAATATATAATACCAAGGCGTCAGGGAAAGAGCTAAACACTAAATAAATAGTGTCCCCTTTTGAAACCCTGACACCTACCAACAAATATACGAATAGATAGTACAGTCGTATATTTGTTAGTTTGAACCACTTTCTAAGTGGTTCACTAACACTTAACCGATTACAGTGGTTTCCTAATGCATACTACCATATTACAGTCATATATTTGTTAGTATGTACGAGTTGACCGGGAACAGCCAACTGACTATAAAGATTTATAAAAATCAAAGTACTAGGCTTGCGCTTACAGATGACAAAGGAATTAAATCCACTCACTCAAGCGATCTTGCCAAATATAATGCGCTAGCCAACGAACTATAGAAATAGCATATTGGCGCAGGGAGAAAAGTATTGCATTGACCACAGTAAGAGGAGACCTATTAAATGGCTGAAACCGCCAGCTAAGAGGAGTGCCTTTAGAAAATGGAGACACAAAATGCGCTCCAACCAAGACAAGAATTTACAAATTAAACATAAAGTTTGAAAGGAAATACTAATACGAAATATATGTATAAAATTTATCTACAAATTCCGAACATTTTAATCTTCCTGACCATCTAGTCCCTCGTGACTTTGAAATTATGCCGATTGAACAGCCACCCCTTTCAAATACGGCAGAAGAAACTGATAAACAAAGAAAACTTCGAGAATCGTTTTGGATTAAAGAACTAGAATCACAGTGGCCAACGGGAATGAACTCGGACCCAGGCTTATCTGATCAACGTGACAAAATTCCATTCATTCTGACCTATAATCGGAAAAACGTTGAAATTTCCAAAATCTTGAAAGATGAGTATCAAAACCTACAGGAGAAACTGAAATAAACCCTTTAACAAGCGTCCAGTAATTGCGTTTAAGAAAAATCCGAATCTACGTGACATCTTGGTAAAAGCAAAACTCAAATAGCTATCCAGAATATCCATCTCAATTATTCAACATTAACCCTTGCCTGATGGTCAGCCAAAAATGGTAAATTTAGTGATATTGGGCAATGTCCATTTGTCGGCGGGGATTGGAGTATTTTTTAAACTGTACCGCTGAAATGACTGGCTCGGGAACCGAGACAGTCGTTCCAGTGCCATATTCTCGGGAATGACCTTGTCTGTGCCTGCAAATGTACATTAAATAAGTAAGCGCATATTTGGATTTTACTGGACAAATTTAACCAGTAAAGGGTTAACATTAATGCCATATGGCTTTCCTCAAACAAAATGACAAATCTCAGGCAGTAAGATAAACCAAAATATCTTAAATTTTTGAATTTTCTCAATTATTGAAGATTCTGAGCCAGTGCGTCGACAATATTGACTACTACTACTACTACTACTACTACTACTACTACTACTACTACTACTACTACTACTACTACTACTACTACTACTACTACTACTACTACTACTACTGCTACTACTACTACTACTACTACTACTACTGCTACCACCGCTACCGCTACTACTACTACTACTACTACTACTACTACTACTACTACTACTACTACTACTACTACTACTACTACTACTACTACTACTACAGCTGCTGCTGCTGCTGCGCTGCTGCAGCCGCCAACGCTGCTGCTGTTGCTACTACTACTACTGCTACTACTACTACTGCTGCTGCTCCTGCTGCTGCTGCTGCTGCTGCTGCTGCTACTACTACTACTACTACTACTACTACTACTACTACTACTACTACTACTACTCCTACTCCTACTACTACTACTACTACTACTACTACTACTACTACTACTACTACTACCTACCTCTACCTACTACTACTACTACTACTACTACTACTACTACTACTACTACTACTACTACTACTACTACTACTACTACTACTACTACTACTACTACTACTACCGCTACCGCTACTACTACTACTTGGTCTTACATTTGTCCCAACACAAAAACCTAAAACAGGTTTAGATGCTCTTTTAGATAATGGCTGTATGGAAACATCTGAATTTAGTCACCGTATTAAGTTAGCAGACTTCTTGTTGGGATTGGAGTATTTTTTAAACTGTACCGCTGAAATGACTGGCTCGGGAACCGAGACAGTCGTTCCAGTGCCATATTCTCGGGAATGACCTTGTCTGTGCCTGCAAATGTACATTAAATAAGTAAGCGCATATTTGGATTTTACTGGACAAATTTAACCAGTAAAGGGTTAACATTAATGCCATATGGCTTTCCTCAAACAAAATGACAAATCTCAGGCAGTAAGATAAACCAAAATATCTTAAATTTTTGAATTTTTTCAATTATTGAAGATTCTGAGCCAGTGCGTCGACAATATTGACTACTACTACTACTACTACTACTACTACTACTACTACTACTACTACTACTACTACTACTACTACTACTACTACTACTGCTACTACTACTACTACTACTACTACTACTGCTACCACCGCTACCGCTACTACTACTACTACTACTACTACTACTACTACTACTACTACTACTACTACTACTACTACTACTACAGCTGCTGCTGCTGCTGCGCTGCTGCAGCCGCCAACGCTGCTGCTGTTGCTACTACTACTACTGCTACTACTACTACTGCTGCTGCTCCTGCTGCTGCTGCTGCTGCTGCTGCTGCTACTACTACTACTACTACTACTACTACTACTACTACTACTACTACTACTACTACTACTACTACTACTCCTACTCCTACTACTACTACTACTACTACTACTACTACTACTACTACTACTACTACTACTACTACCTACCTCTACCTACTACTACTACTACTACTACTACTACTACTACTACTACTACTACTACTACTACTACTACTACTACTACTACTACTACTACTACTACTACCGCTACCGCTACTACTACTACTTGGTCTTACATTTGTCCCAACACAAAAACCTAAAACAGGTTTAGATGCTCTTTTAGATAATGGCTGTATGGAAACATCTGAATTTAGTCACCGTATTAAGTTAGCAGACTTCTTTCGTAACTCTAATAGTAACATTCCACCATTCATTGAAAAAACTGGCTGGGCACCAAACGTAAAAATCCTGGACCCAGCGATCGGTGAAAGCATAGAACACTTTTCAGAACGTGTTAAAAATTCTACATTCCCTAATGATCAACCAAATTTACCCTATGAGGAACGCCAGGCCTTAATTGAATTGTCTAAAAACAGCGAAATTGTCATCAAACCTGCAGATAAAGGGTCGGCGACTGTAATAATGCTTAAAGATAACTATAAACGTGAAGCACAACGACAACTTAGTAACCCAAAGCATTACCAGAAACTAAGCAAACCACTTTGGCAAAATAATTGCAGCAAATTTAATGAGATTCTTCAAAAATTGCTCAATAGCAAGAAGATCGCCGAAAAGCAACATAAGTATCTCTTTGCTAAACTTGAGTTAAAACCACGGACTTTCTATCTTTTGCCAAAAATTCATAAACCCATAGATTCGTGGTTGGACCCAATGTCACCGCCCGGGCGACCTATAATCTCTGATTGTGGCTCAGAATCCTACAGAATCAGTGAATACATCGATTACCATCTACAGCCAATAGCAAATAGACACCCCAGCTTCTTGAGAAACACAGAAGACTTCTTATCACAGGTCTCTGAGACCTGGATACCTCCAAATTCATTCTTGGTCACGCTTGACATCGATGCTATGTATACAAACATTGACATCGAGAAGGGTATACATTCTATCCGTAGAGCATTCGTGAACTACCCAGACACCAACAGGCCAGACAGAGAAGTAATAGCTCTATTAGAGCTGAGTCTGAAAGGCAATGATTTTGAATTCGATGGCTAAATTTACCAACAAATTTGCGGCTGCGCGATGGGCAAGCGCTTTAGCCCATGTTTTGCCAATATTTACATAGCAGAGTGGGAGGAGGAAGCGTTAGAAAGTGTCCAAACCAGCCCCTCATTTATCGCAGGTACCTTGATGACATTTTCATGAGTTGGCAACACACAAAGGCAGAGTTTGATGAATTTTTCGAAATTCTGAACAATCACGATCCGAATATTAAATTAAAAGCAACCATTGACGAGATGTCTGTAGATTTCCTGGATGTAACTGTATATAAAGGTCTAAAGTTTGAAACAACTGACTACTTAGACTACAAAGTGTATTTCACACCAACCGATTCGCATCAGCTATTGCACAAAAAATCTTTCCATCCACCGCATACTTTTAAAGGAATAGTAAAATCACAAATAATCCGTTTTCACAGGAATTCGAGTGATAGGAAAAACTTTGAAGAAGCGTGCTCTACCCTATTCAAAGCCCTCAAACCACGAGGTTACTCCTCACGATTCTTGCGCAAAATCAAATCTGAAACATTAGACGGCTTGGAAACTATTCCAGATAATGCCTCAAATCGTCGGCCTACCAAAATTTCTCACAATCGTCCTATTATAGGTGCAGGCGAATCTCGCAAATGCGGAAAGAAAAGGTGCAAGTTAGATGAATTTCTCCCAAACCAGAATACTTTCACGAGCTTTCAGAACAAAAGCAAGTTCCAACTTCAGTCTAATCTAGATTGTGACTCTGAAAATGTTATTTATCTAATTTCATGCAAATTGTGCCAAAAACAGTATGTCGGCGAAACCAAATGTCCATTAAGATGGCGGGCAACTCGACACCTCTCAGATATTAGGCTAGAGGAAGACACACATGTTTCCGAACATTTTAATCTTCCTGACCATTTAGTCCTTCATGACTTTGAAATTATGCCAATTGATCAGCCACCCCTTTCAGATACGGCAGAAGAAACCGATAAACAAAGAAAACTTCGAGAATCGTTTTGGATTAAAGAACTCGAAACACAGTGGCCAAGGGGAATAAACTCGGACCCAGGCTTATCTGATCAACGTGACAAAATTCCATTCATTCTGACCTATAATCGGAAAAACGTTGAAATTTCCAAAATCTTGAAAGATGAGTATCAAAACCTACAGGAGAAACTGAAACAACCCTTTAACAAGCGTCCAGTAATTGCGTTTAAGAAAAATCCGAATCTACGTGACATCTTGGTAAAAGCAAAACTCAAATAGCTATCCAGAATATCCATCTCAATCATTCAACATTAACCCTTGCATGATGGTCAGCCAAAAACGGTAAATTTAGTGATCTTGGGCAATGTCCATTTGCCGGCGGGGATTGGAGTATTTTTGAAAATTTACCGCTGTAATGACTGGCTCGGGAACCGAGACAGTCGTTCCAGTGCCATATTCTCGGGAATGACCTTGTCTGTGCCTGCAAATGTACATTAAATAAGTAAGCGAATATTTGGATTTTACTGAACAAATTTAACCAGTAAAGGGTTAACATTAATGCCATATGGCTTTCCTCAAACAAAATGACAAATCTCAGGCAGTAAGATAAACCAAAATATCTTAAATTTTTGAATTTGTTCAATTATTGAAGATTCTGAGCCAGTGCGTTGACAATATTGACTACTACTACTACTACTACTACTACTACTACTACTACTACTACTACTACTACTACTACTACTACTACTACTACTACTACTGCTGCTACTACTACTACTACTACTACTACTACTACTACTACTACTACTACTACTACCGCTGCTGCTGCTGCTGCTGCTGCTGCTGCTACCGCCAACGCTGCTGCTGTTGCTACTACCACTACTACTACTACCACTACTACTACTGCTGCTGCTGCTGCTGCTGCTGCTGCTGCTGCTGCTGCTGCTACTACTACTACTAATACTACTACTACTACTACTACTACTACTACTACTACTACTACTACTACTACTACTACTACGGCATCACCGACCTCCAGTCAAATTGGTTTCAAAATATTCAACAGGTTAGGTATATCATGACTGTAAAAGTGAGATATTGAGATTTCACGTTCAAATGAATGAAATGCTGTAATTATTTTCGATTTATAGACGCTTATGCTTTTGTCCCGCCAGTCCTCTACCTCCAGGGCCACACATTTAAACGAATTCCTGGATCCACGCCTGTATCTGACATGACAATGAGCAACAAACACATATTTACTAACATGATGCTGGGCCGGTACTGTAATCCGCGCTATCAGTGTGTAATTTGTTGATCATTTATGACAATCTAAATGAAGGGGATATTGCATTGAAGTATATCTGTGTACCAGTAGCTGTATCTATAAAACTACTGATCCGATTTAGCTTATCTCTTAACACAGTCTAGCTTACCATGACAGATGATACACAGAATCGATCTTTCCAAGCTTATCCTCATATGACGTCATATGACGTCATAATCAACTACGTGACGTGTAAGATGACGTTATAAACATGACGTCATGAATGACTCGATATAGTCCGTCGTTAACGCTTAATAGTCCGACACATTGCACGGATTGTATGTCTTTATCATTTAATAAATAGACTATTGAATATTTTGAAACTAATGCCATAGGCAGCAACAGCGTCCAGTCAAATTAGTTATTTAACATCTTACCTGTATAGCTTTAAAAAAATTGATAGTCAGGGAGTTCAGAGATCGATCATTCCCAACACTGACGAGGTATGGCTGGAGCTTGTACAGCGATGGGCGGGGCATAACTGAAATTGGAAAGGGCCATTGAGCCATCATCCGGAGAAAATACCCGGATCCGGATAGGACCAAATTCTGGATCTATTCGATATCTTAAAAGCTATTTTAACTATTTGGCTAAAATGTTAGCACAAGAAATGGTGCTACCGTCTGAAGGGAATCCATAGCTTTCCCCATGATCCCAACAATCCGGAACCCGAAAAAAAATCAGGAAAATTTGAAAAATCTGGAAATTAGACGAAAGAGTTTACAATGTGTTAAAGGCGAAGAGGTCTTTTCAATCTCTCTTCCCACAAACATATCATTTATTTTATGTATATATTCTTTATTTGGCAGGCTGGGAGGGACCCCATTGCACTGACCAAATTGGTATTGGCAAATGATGCGCATGCCTGCTGTAAACTAATAAGACACCAAATTCATGAATAAAAAACAGTGTCAGAGTAAACTACTGTTTGTTTATTTCCAAAAATGTTGGTCCCATCCCAGGATGATTCATAATAAAGAAATATTAGTTACATCTCTGGTTAGCGCTGAAGAAGTGACCAAGATGCTCACGAAAGCTACACTCAAACAATTTCTACATTCCGGAGAGGTAACTAATATTTCTTTATTATCCTTTGTTTGTTTTATGTATACCTCGTAACAGATATATGCGTCAAATAGCATTTGATCATCCACTAACAGAGGGATCCGATCTGTCAATCGTGAAAGTATCTGACGTCATAATCAATCAATTACGTCACATATAGACCGACGTCGCAATCATAATTGAAGGAGAATACTCCGTCATGAAGCTGGAAATGTTCGTAAAGTGTACGAATTGTATCTCTTTGATGGATTTACTATTTAATAAACACTCTGTTGTATATTTTGAAACTAATTTGACTGTACGCTCTTGTTGCCATAGGCATCAACAGCCTCCAGTCAAATTAGTTTCAAAATATTCACCATCTTACCTGTATAGTTACTTTAAAACTGGGATTCTGGCATTTCAGGGGTCAAAGTAAATGAATCAAACACGTGCAAGATGTGGGGTGGAGCTTAGCTAGAAATGGGCGGGGCTTAGCTAGAAATGGGCGGGGCTTAGCTAGAAATGGAGCCTATGTTGAGTACTGTTTAAGGCTGTTTCTGCATCATTAATTTCATTCAAACCTATACATCACTAAGGAATGACTGGCGAGAATACTGCGTAGTGGATATGCGAACTACGAAATCCAATCTTAACCCTTTAAACACCCTGAAATTTGTTCAAGAAAACATTATTTTTCTTAAAGAAATTGTCCATTTGCAAACCAAGAGAAGATTACATTTTGAAAATGTTTCACTGGATTGTCTTTCTCTGTTATAGGGCCAGTCATTCCGGTTGTACATTATCTAAAATAGTCTTCTCTTGTTCTGCAAATGGACATTTCTCAAGACCACTGCATAACCCAATTTTTGGCGACTTGATCGGTAACTGGTTAAACAGATCACTTTTTAAACAGATCACTCTTTAAACAGACCACGCTTGCTTACACTATTGTAGGTTCAAACATTGATGCAGATCCAGAATTGGTACTGGGCAGACTGGGCAGACTGGGCAGACTGGGCAGTTGCCTAGGGATCTACACCTAAATCAAATTTCCAAATTTCTATGGCAGGCCTCCATCCAGAAGTAGTGTTGCAGTGTGAAGACAGAAATAATGCTTAAGGAGTAGTGAGCATTATTGTTACATTTCTGTCAAAATTTTCTTTAAAATTTTCTTGTCATTAACGGCAATAATCGAAGCAAAATAAGCATGTTATCTATTCTTCAGAATGCAAGAAATAGCATGGGGGTGGGGTCCGGTGTTCTCCCAGGAGAGATTGAGTGATATGCTCATAAGGTTATGCGCTCTTATTCCAGCTAGTTTGCATTGTCATTTTTCAGACATTATATAGGTTCATTATGCATTTCCTCTAAGACTCCACCACAGCAACGTAACCAGTTATGTAACCTCAGCTTCAAAGACGATAACAAAGAGACAGGGCTTGCCATTCTTTTTTATATAATGCAACCGGGATATTGGGCAGTGACAGAACATATGTGTTAAATTATTTAGTAAATGAATTTGAACTAACTTTGGGAAATTATCAAAGTTCGGATCAAATCAGTGCTGGGGACCATATCGCAACATTGAATCCAAACTTCCGAGCAGTTCTTTATTTGTCAACAAAGTTTTCAAACTTGTTACTGGTTGTCAACATTAACATTCCCTCCAACCCCCTCACCCCCCCCCCCCACCCCACCCCTCCTCCACAAATAACGATTTTGGATATTACGAGCCAAATGTAATACTAAATTGATATATTCTTATCCAATCAAATATGTTATACTAAATAGAGAGATCCATTCTATCTATGTCACGCCCTAGACTTGTGCGATTACCGGATTAAGCCTAAAATCGCGATTATTTTCTAAATCATGAATTTATACTAGTAAACATTATATAATCGAGTAATCGTGAATAATTTATATTGTATACAATATTTCAAAACCTACCTTTTAATTACTTTTTAATGCGATCGGTTAAGAAAAATTGCATTTTGCTCATTGAATGTATGTCCATTTGCACGCCAAGAGAAGACTACTTTTGAAAATGCATCACTGGAATGACTGGCTCGAGAATCGAGCCAAGCATCCCCTTGATACATTTTCAAAATAGTCTTCTCTTGGCCTGCGAATGGACTTTTCTAAGCCCCATTTGCAGCAAACGTCATTGGTATGCTTTTTGCCCTTATGCTTGGGTAATTTGTACCTAGGCTGATTAATCGATCGTATAATATTATATATATATATCTATATATATATATATATCTATCTATAATGGCCGTTACATATGTTATATAAATTAATTTAATAATTAATATATTAATATTAATTAAATTTTATAGGTTTTTCTATATTTCAATGAGCTGTCTCTTCGACAAGTTGCAATGATGGCGTTGCAGTGTGTGTCTATACATATAACGATTATAGAATTACAAGTGATGATAGTACTGGTCGTAAACCGATGATGGAGATGATGATGATGAGGACGAGTAGTATGATCTACTGTATAGTTACTATTACTACTATTGCCACCGCCACTCGCTGATACGTACATAAATTTGTGGGAGCAATAGGCATGACTAGATCTGCACAGGCTTTACGCGCCAGGGTAAGGCCTTCAATTTCTTCTTTCTAAACGTATTCATAATAATGTCAATATATTTACAGAGAGCTATTATTGCTTTGCGCGTTTTTGTATTGAAAAGTTGATACATTTTATGTTTATTTGGATCAACTGTATAATATTTAGGAAGATACATTCTTCTCTCTGCATTTATTTCAGGACATTCAAATATATAGTGGAATTCGCCGCCCGGTATATTTAGGTCACATAGATTGCATTAACGTGCATGTCTGGGGGACCGATACCCACTTGCCTCCCCTCTTCAATCGGTATGCGGTGGTTGCTGGTTCGAAATTTACAGAGTATTTTTGATAGTTTTCCTGGGAGAGAGATTAGATACTCTTGCACATACTGATCAGAGAGTTGTTGATTTAAAACTAGTTTTAGCGAGTCTGTATGGCACGGATCTTGATTTGTCCATAACATCGACAGGCCGGTATTATCTAACACTTTTTTAATATGCAGTATCCACTGATATGTGTTATTTGATAACAGATTTTGTAGTAATCTATACGATTTATATGAAATATTGGGTTCCCTGCCTGATATTAATAATAATAATAATAGGATACTGGTCGAGGTCACCATAGAGAAGAATAGGAACGATCATGTTGTCAAAGAGCTCTAGCTGTATATCAATAGGCAAATAAAGGCTTTTCGCTCTTGTAGGTAGTGAGACCATGGCTCTACTGGCTTTATCATAGTTATGTGTGATGGCTCTGGTGAACGCGCCATTATTAGTCAAGAGGCTGACACCACTTTTGTATGCAAGTCAATGCAGGGAGGAAATTGTTTCAGAATTAGGTAAAGGGTGGCATAAGATGCACAATTTACTTGGGTGTTTAATTTCACCCTCGCACCCAACCCCCCCCCCCACAACCCAACCCCAGGTTTTCGCCTGATTACGTAATTAAAATGGCAGCCAGCGGATTATAAATCGGATATAAATCGGCACATATCTTAAAAACTATGATTGCTGACATCTTCAAAATAGCATCAGACCATATTAATACAATGTGGTCATGTAATCTACAGTTCCTCTTCTAACCAGCGCTACTTGTGACTGTGAAGAGGCGACTAGCAGAAACGCGAATCCCAAGTGAGGTTTTAGCAATCAGATAATAGCACACAAACATGGTCAAAAATAAGAACATGCATGCTTTTATGTAAATTATGGGGCAACTGATGTCTGTAAGTGCGGTATACATGTATGCTCTGTAATTCAGAGGAAGACACCACTTCTTGTACCCTCTCAAGTGTTCGCTGATGACGACATTAAAATGGTTGTCAGAGCTATACAGCGGGTATGGATCATCAACACACCTCAACATGGCTTCTTAGTTCAATATGATTTCTAAATCAGGAAGTAACTCTGCTGTGATGACGAGTTGCTGAATTTAATCCTGGTTTCTCTGTTGAAAAATAAGTTTACATAGTTATGTAAGCTAGAGATTTCAAACGATCTATATTGTTCTAAACTGATCCGAAATGATTTTCCTTAATCGATTTTGAAACAAGAACCTAAACAAATTTAAGACAGGAATTTTGAATCCGTCAAGATAAGGCCAGAATTTAATTTATTGAAAATGAATTCGCCAGCTTTATGGGATCTTTGATGCATTGGATATTAGATGTGAATGGTGGACACCCTTGTCAGAGTGAGAGGAAATCACAACAAGATAGTGATTGCAAGTAGATTCAATTTTTTTCTCCTTATATCCTTAATTTATCAATACAATTCCAAAAACTAAATATACTACCTTTGCAAGAAATAGTTTATATAGAAAAAACCCACAAAGAAAACATGACGAAAATTCGAAAACTTTCTAGTACAGTCAGAAACCTTCTATCACACAAGGTGATAGGTATAATAAAACCAATACAAAAAATATGTCCCCCACCTTACTTTCCCACTAGATCTTATAACCCAAACCCCTGAACCATATTAATCACTTCCATAATATTTTCCAGATCACTTTCACATATAAACTTCCATATTTAATATATTCTTAACTATCGAAGTCCTGAAATTTGACATTATGCTGGGGTTTTCGTCATTAACGAAATTTCCGAATTGAAATGTTCATAATCTCACTTCTTAAAGGTTCAAGAATAATATTCAACTGCACGTCTCTCAAATCCGCAGCTCTACATTGGCAGTTGACTACATCGGTTACCCCCAAAAGCTGCTCTTCTCCATAGGAAACTATGAATTTCTACGTCATCCCAAGGACAGACAATCTACCTCAACCACACATTCCTGTAGTACAAGTCTACTGGTAAGGGTAAAAAACCCTGATTAAATAAATGAAAAAGAAAAAGAAAAAAGTAGGAAAGAAAACATAATTTAAAATATTATGGTCGAAATCTACAAAGGCATAAAATAAATCACATGGAGAGATCATCTTAACCCTTTCACCAACGCATTCCTTCCATGTCAACATCAGAACCGTGCAGAATTTAAATTGAACACTTTGAACTAAATTTTCCTGGAGAGCAATGCTGTCCAAAGACAACAATGGCCTCCAGTCAACCCATTTTCAAAATAACCAACAACCCACATATGGTTATAACCAAATTTCTATGACATTGTTGTAAGCGTTACTACCCGACAGACAGGGCCCTCTCTATGAAATAAATATATGTAAACAGAAACAGACGGTTCCGTAGCATGTCTCAACTTACTTCAAGAGTTAACCAACTTCAAGCACCCAACAATCCTAGGCAAACGTACTGTTCCACCGCTGAATGTTTTATAATAAAATTGACTGGATGAACATTTTGAAAACTAATTATCTAACCGGAACATGTAAAATATTTTGAAAACTATTTGACTGATGTTGAAAAGTTTGGAAATTATCTGACTAAGATGTTAAATATTTTGGAAACTATCTGACAAAGATATTAAATATTTTGAAAACTAATTAGCTGAGATGTTGAATATTTGGAAATTGGCTGACCAAGATGTTACATATTTTGAAAAATATTTGACTGTAAAATGTTGAATATTTTGGCAACTACTTGTCTGGAACATTAAATATCTTGTAAATAATTTCCTAGAACATTAAGTAGTATGAACTGTAAGAGGCACGTCATCATCTATATAAATCTGCATGGGAAATGAATGACATATTACAGGTTAAGTTTGAGGTAAGTCACGCTGCCTACTAAGTAAGGACCTAATTTGAGATATGTATAAATCATACCTAAGCTTGGAAATAAGTCTGCTTTTTGCATATGTCACCCATATGTGACCTAGGCCAAATAATGATCAAAAACGGATTTAGAAAATAGATGAATTAACAAATTGGATTGGAAATGCCATCCAGCATCTGTGGCATATGCCACTAAAAGGGCATAGGCCAGGATTCAAGCATAAGTGAAGGAATGAATTTTACTTGAACAGGGAATAAATTGAACAGATAAGCTCCCCAGCATCTGTGACATATACCACTAAAAGGACATAGGCCGGGTACCGACTGGATTCGGAGCATGATAAGGGGAATGCATTTGTCTAGACCAGGTGACCACTGGACTAGAGCCATGGCAAGGTTTCACAAATGCGAAGCCCTGCCATATCAACATAACATCATAGCATTACAGATGTATTAGAAACATGCACACAACTTGTTGTTAAAAACTAGACAGGTTAATAATCAAATAAATATACTTACAATATATAGTAAAATTAACAGAGCTTACCCTGCAGCTGTGGTAATTTAATGGACGAACATGGTCTCACTCAACATACGATAGCTATAATAAACACAAATAAAATATCCTTAACCCTAATTCTTACAAATAAGAGGTCAAAGGGATATGCATGACTCAGTCACAAATTGGCCATCATAATAATTTATACATCAGCAGCATATTTTGGAACTAATTTGATCGAAGGCGATTGATGCCAGAGGCAGCAACAACTTCCAGCAAGATTTACCCCAAAATAACCAACATAATATTTCCTACATTACTTTGTAAACAATTTGACCAGAATGCTTTACCAGTATTTTATTTATGAATTCCTCACTCAATTTGATATAACATATACCAAATAAGATGTAAATATGGCCTAAGTATGGCCCAGACGGTTTTATACAAATAATTACATCTAACCAACAATTTTTTTTATAAATAAGAAAAATAATATATTTACAAATGTAAACAAAATATACACCTCACCACACCTATTTCACGTGGCTACATAAATTCACTTTAACGAATAATCGTTATAGGCTTCCCAAAGGATCTGAGCTCAATAAGGTTTGTTTCAAAATATTAACTTGATATAGATGCACCTCTAGGTAAAAGTGACCACTCAGTTATAACAGTAGATTTCTATGCACATTTGTTTAACTCGGTTGAGCCCAAAGCAAGATATATTTATAATAAGGCAAATTATGAGCAAATGAAATGTATTTTAGACATTGATTGGGACATCATCTTGAAAGATCGAGATATAGAGATACAATGGGATATTTTTACAAACAAATTAAGAACAGCAGTAAAACAATGCGTACATAAGGCCATTATTAAGCAGCAGTTTAAAAAGAATAATAAAAAGAACATGCTCCCTTTTAAACGTAAACTACTAAATTTGATAAAAGGCACGCGAAGGCTCTGGGCAAAATACAGGATGACAGGTGATGTTGTAACTAAAACAGAATATAACAGGGTAAGAAATCAGATCCGCAGAGAAACCGGAAAGACTGTACAATTACATGAGCAAAAAATAGCCGAGAATATTAAGGACAATCCCAAAAAGTTTTGGACTTATGTAAGATCCAAGACAAAAACCAAACAGGCAATTCCAGACTTATACACTGCCAATAACCATACGCACTTTACTTCTAGGGATGTAGACAAAGCTGAGGCTTTATCAAATTTTTTCTCATCTGTATTTATCAGAGAACCTGATGGCGTATTACCAGAAGTTGAGAAAGTGTCTTGTCCAGAAATAAATTCGGTAACTATCAATACAGAGATCATCAAGAAATACATGAAGAACCTGAAAATTTCAAAATCCCCTGGACCCGACTTGATACATCCACGTATTTTAAAAGAACTTTAAAATATTTTAGTAAAACATTTACTGATACGTTTCGGAACTCGTTAAGTACTGGTACCCTACATACACAGTGGAAACAAGCCAATATAAATCCCATATTTAAGAAACGAGACAAAAAGTATGTGGGAAACTATAGACCTATACGCTTAATTAGTATAGTATGTAAACTGTTAGAAAGCATTATAAGAGATAGTATAATGATACATATGAAGGAGAACAGATTATTAAGTAAAAATCAATTTGGTTTCTTGTCCGGTAGATCAACTTTATTACAGCTATTACATGTTATAGACAAATGGACACACATTCTCGATGGGGGGAGGGACTGTTGACATCGCTTATTTTGACTTTTTAAAGGCCTTTGATAAGGTGCCTAATGGGAGACTTGTTCACAAATTAGCCCAATACAATATATGGCCTAAAATTAGGCCATTGGATTAGATCATTTCTATCAGACCACAAACAAAGTGTCATAATTAACGAAGAACACTCAGAATGGTAACCTGTATACAGTGGAATCCCCCCAGGGCTCTGTATTGGGACCTATTCTCTTTATCTTGTATATTTATATGCAGACGACACAGTTGTTTCAGGAAATAAACTCAACATCAGATAGATTAAAAATGCAATCAGATATATATATATATATATATATATATATATATATATATATATATATATATATATATATATATATATATATATATATATATATATATATATATATATATATATATATATATATATATATATATATATATATATATATATATATATATAGTTAGGGGATTGGTCAGATAAGTCGCTCTCACAATTTAATGCAGATAAATGTAAATGCATGCGAATTGGCAAATCATCCTTAGAAGAGTACAATTACAGATTACTAAAAGATGGTACATCTATAGAATTCACTAACACCGAAATAGATATTCGTGTTATGATTGATGATAAGTTAACCTTTGAAAAGCATATTGTTGTCAACAAGGCAAATGTAATCATGGGAATTATCCGGCGCACATTTGTGAATTTAGACATAAACTTGTTCAAAACACATTACACATCATTGGTTAGACCTCATGTCGAATATGCAAACCAGGCATGGAGTCCTCATTATAGAAAACATATAGACCCTCTGGAAAATGTACAGCGACGCGCAACTAAAGTAGTACCAGGCCTATCATACCTAAGCTATGAAGCCAGACTTAAAATACTCAATTTACCAACTTTGGCATAGCGAAGAAAAAGGGGAGATATGATAGAGACCTACAAAATCCTAACTAAAAATATGACTCAGAAATCTGTGAATTTTTTCAGTTAAGAGAAAATCTTATAACTAGGGGTCATAGTCTAAAGTCATACAAACCAAGAGCAAGACACGACTTGCAAAAATACTCTTTCAAACATCAAGTTATAGACTTATGGAATAGCCTACCACAACACGTAGTTGAAGCCCAAACAATATTATCTTTTGAGTCTAGGCTGGATAAGTTATGGAAGACTCAACCACTATACTATGATTACCTCACAGCGAATATAAAGCCCGATTGGTATCAGACCAACTATTAAAATGGTACACTAACTAATACCCTCAGATAAAAATTAAAAAACCCAAACAACCTGTCATAACAGGCTGATAGGCCTTCTTACAGGATATAGATTATGATTGATTGATTGATTGATTGATTAAATAACATCCCGAAAACCTCGAACCAATTTGACAAAACACTCGATAAAACCCTGTCCAATGGTGACAAATCTAGGCTAACGCAAATCTACCGGACAAGAGGGAGAAAACAAATCACTCCCATCCCCGACAAAAGAACACACATTTCTTCAGCGCCGACAACATTGTCATAGAGCCAAAATATTTAAGTTAGAGACCATCGAAAAAATGCACAACCCTAGCCATCCAAATGGGCAATTCGTCATCCAGCCAAACATTATTTCATATATGTTAATAAACGTAATGTTTATAAAATAAAACATCTTACACCAACGGCCCTCGATTGCTGCTCTACCAAACTTGATGTGTGTTGATAGATGGATTACAATATGGCGATGCATGTGGTTCTACCTATCATAGACAACTTGCGTGAACTATTTTCCCAAACCTCGCACACAAGGCAAAATAGTGCCTTCTTTAAACAATCACACTGACATTATGCCATTGTTTTTCAATTATCTACCAATGCCTATCTTGGACACAGCTTTACACGACCCTTGCCGTACAATTTGCTAGAATTTTCCCGTAAATCGGTGATATATCCCTACGCCGCCAGTGCAGATGACCATTGCACTAACGCATGCATAAAATGACATCCACACACGTACGTCACCAGACTTAAAGTTACAATACCACAACAAAATATGTAAACTTAAAAATAGTGAAAACACTGACAACCACTGTGACACAGTGACTTCACCAGTGGTGAAATCACTCCGTCACAGTTACTCATTATCCGAATGTGTAGAACAGGTATTTCAATCTGTCTATTATGGACACCTTATGGGCCATCAAAATGTGGCCTATACAGATAGCTGGGCATTTCAGACAACTTATTCGCTATGATAACTAGCTTTTGAGACTCCAAATGATGGTGGTTACTTAAGATTCGTTGTCTTACAATTATCTGTCTTAATGATCTACCATGACTTGGACCCAAAAGCAGATTCCCGTTATAGACAGGTATGACTGTAACTATAAATAATGAGCTCATGCACTCTTTGTGTCTTCGTGATGTCTCCATTCGTTGTTGAACTGAATAGTCTGGATAGACATTGCTGTCCGGAAGTTTAGATGATACCAATCAAAATCACTTATATTTGTTCTTGTATTTTCAGGTATTGGATTTGATTTGGTAGCTGATTATGCCTAGAAATGGAGCCTGTCCGATTAACCAGAACTGTAAATAATAGGAATGAACAGTTGGATGTTGCTGTGGATAAGAGGTTCATTATATGCAACATAGCAGATGGCGGTGTTGTCACCACTGACAATGGACGAACTGCTGCTGAAATTCGAAATGGTGTAGTAACTGAACGATTATCAGATATTACAAACGCTACATTGTTTTACTACCCTGTGAACAATCAATGTTATAAATGCTATTGTCATAAGAGGGCGCTAGAACAATATCGACAACAGCACGTAACTGAACAGGGCCATGCGAGTGCACAAGATGAACCAGGTACATCATATTCCGGAATACAAAAGACTTCAAGAAAACGTTCTCGCCGTTCGACTCCTGGCTCCTGTGTCAAAGTCAGTGAGTGTTTGTGTGTAATATGCAATTGCAAGTCACACAAGGGTAAATGTGAGAAGAATAGAATTAGTGAATCTCCTCGTGCTGATCGATTCCTTAAAGCCACTATCTTTTTCAAAGACAGTGTTTTCTTTGCACATGTGGCCTACAGGATGTGACAAGTGTCTTTGATGCCGATCTTGTGTGTCACGATAACTGTATTTCCACCTATATTCTTGAGTATGAACGTCGAATAGAAAAGGTGATTACCATTTCCGAATCTCTGACTGAAAACCAGAAAAAATGCTGTTTATACCAATTTCTAAAGAAATCAAAACAGACCTAAGCCAAGGTTATGGCTATACACTTAGTTATTTTCGGGATAAATTAAATTCTGATGCTGGTGAACTGAAGGTCAGCAATCGGGAATTAAAGCTCTTTTTGTGTGATCACTTTGGAACCAGTGTATCGTTTTCAAAGCCTGTGGAACCCAACAAACCGGGCATGTTTTTCACTTCCAATCTTACAACAGAAGAAGTGGTTGATGTTGTTCGTAGTTGTGATCATATTACAGAATGTGCCAGTATACTAAGAGACAGCCTACAAAAACTAAACTACGATTTAAGTGATAAACTCTGTGATGCAATGGACCCGCAGGATTCCTGGTATAATACAGAAATCCTGGCTTCATTTTGTAGATATCGGATTGTCTTATGGGAAGTCATGACCCCGCTAGACATCTTATATTTGCAAGTAAGACCTCAGTGAAATTTATGTTTGAAAATACCAGGTGAGCTAAGGACTGAATCAGCATCATAGTAGTTAGGATAGTGTAGGAAGATGTACTGGTTGACTTTGGCCAGTGCTGGTGATACAGTTTCGCGGAAATAGGATAGAAACTATATCGAAACTGTAGCAGTAAATTCATACCAATAAGTTAGAAATTGGAATAGATTGAATTAGAACCGACGGTTCTGGGTTGGTGAAATCTGTCAATAGTTGAAGATGAAAGTTGTTGCTGTGGGATCGGCACACACTTTTATAATATTCAGCAGTTGTTTCGGACAGTAGTTTAGTAAATATTCGAGAGAAAAGAATCGATGGGAATCGAGAGAGATTATAGGAAAGTATAGGTGACAGACTAACATTAGTTGTTGACGGTCCGCATTCCGACTCCCTTAAGCAAGTACAACAACACCAGCTGGCAATGAGATCATACAGCTCATGTGCTTATTAACGTTCGATTCCTACAGGCTTATCCATGATAGGAAAGGGACAGGACAGAGGCATTGTAGCGTCCTGTAGGAATTAATAACATAATCGAAATTTGTATATCAACTATATGTCAATCAAAGGAAGGCATGCTACAACAACACATTCCGTAATGTTGTTAGTTAGCTGACAGATCGCATCAAATCAGAACCAGCTAGAACCACTTTGCCGGAGTGAATAGCAGATATACCATGTTTAGTAATGAATCCCTAGAAGAGAAGCCCAGAGTTTGATTGGCCGATATGACGTCATAATCAATGAGCATCTAGTCAAACTCTGTGGCAGAGAAACAAAAAGAACCAGGTTTCAAAGTAAAATCGAGAGATAGGCGAGCAGGGATTGGTCAGGATGATCAACAAGAATAGGTACAAACTTCTAGGAAGGGATAAGCAGATGTTGATTGGAGGCAGGAACGATGCGGGCCAATCAAACGTTGGTTATAGCTACCTAGAAGGATGAAAGGAACAGAAACTATATATTACGATATATATAGATCTATATATCGTAATATGTATAGAAGTTAGGAAAATATGAAGGATATTTAATAGGCACTTTGTCTATTGAAGAATTAATCTTCACCATCTGTGATTCCAAAGCAGACGTTGCTTTGTCAGTAGTGAGTCTGAGTAAATCGAGTCGTTGTTACGTTAGGCTAGCTGGATATCATATCGACCGTAGTGTCGAGAGTAATCGGTAGCAGTAAGTTAGTAAAAGTTAGAATCGAATAGCATAGAGTAGGACCGTCATTATATTAAGCTGTATTGTTAAATAAAGTATAATCCAGTTTCGGTGACAGTATAAGTCACCATTAATATTTAAAGTTATTGTAAAGTTAGATATAGAAATAAAATCATCACCTTGTACATACAAGGCACTAGTTCGGTTGTTCTTGAGAGCGCTCTTAAGAAGTACGGAGAAACACCGTACCTTACCACGAATCTTCAGTACGTCAGATCAGGCCCAGTTACTTAAAATATCTTCATCTCATCTTTGAAGAGGCGAGCTGTAACTATACGACTGCAGCGGCGAGAAGATTGATTGTCGCAGCAATCATCAACATCATAAGTCTTCTCGAAGTTGTAGTTGTGAGCGTAATATTTGGGGAAGTAATATCGAAAATCTTCAATTTGTACAATTCTTAAGTGTGCTGCTAAACATTGATCCGCCTGAAAAAGAATTTAAATCTGGTCATCTAGCAGATGAGACAGGACATAGTGATGAGAATGACCGTTATACACGGACATCAAGAAGTGCATGAAAGCTAAAAGCACAATCAATACTTCAAATAATGTACTACAAGTTGCATTGCGGATGCAAGAAAACTCCCTTACAGATAATGAACGACGGACAAGCTATCCATGAGAAAAGCAGAAGCAAAACTCTAATAATGAGTTTCAATCACCTGGAATTAAGTGTTAGCTATGATGAGGTAATGCGCCATCACAATGATCTTGCCAACTATGCTGTATCAGAGAGTTGGGAGGATGTTCCACTTCCTAGTCATTTAGCACTAATATGTACACAACAGCCGCATTTGACAATTTCAATCATGACGAAGCAACATTATCTGATGTAGGTGGTACTCATGATACTGTGTGTATTGTTCCAAGACAAATCTGCCATTATATTTCGGAAACCATCTGTATCTGTAAGTGGCATCAAGCACGTACCAAAGACATTTGAAAAGACACTTCCCTCTTCCCTACCAAAACATCCTTCCATATATTAAGTCTGCGAAACGTCCAGATCTCCCAGAAGATTATTATGTTGAATCTGAAAAGTATGCATTGACCTTAAGTAGTAAGGAAGCTTATGAAAAGAAAGATAGAATATGGGGATTTACACGAGTTGTTCACACCACAAATGTGATAACAGAATTGTCCAGTGACCAGCCAACGCTATCGTGGAGTGCGTTCAATGCAATATTCTCAGATGAGGACTTAGAAGTGAAACAAGTAGGGATTTTACCTGCCATTCCAAGTCCTGTAACTCAACATGCGACTGTTTATACTTCCCTTTGCAACTTCAACAAAGTACTGTTGCAACTGAAACAGTGATATCTCGCAGTGGCGTGTGATGAGGGCGTGTATTGCATTCCTCGCGAGGTCCAACTGAATAGACCTAGAGAATTTGAACATCTTGTGTTGATTCTGGGATCATTTCCCATGGCGAAAGTTCTACTAGGATGCCTGGGAAAGTACATATGCAAGAGTGGAGCTTCAGATATTTTTATTGAGTGTTCCATACTCTGAGTAAATGTGACTGAATCTGGGCTCAGTGGAAGAAACTATGTAAGAGGTGTGAAGGGGATGTTTATGCTTGCTGAAATGTATGTTCCGCTTGAAAGTACATACTTTCTTCAAAGAACCTGATCATATATAGTGAAGAGATACAGAAGCTGATACATGTGCAAAATTGCATTACAATTGGCGATTCAGCTAGCTCTAAAGATGTATTGTCAGAACTTAATGTAGATAATCTGCTGTCTGATTTCCAGGATTTCATTGACAGCCGATGACAGAAATCGGGACAGTTCCTGTGTTGGTATAACTTTCTACAGCGTGTTCCCTTTTGAGGAATTCAATCCGATTGGACAGAGATGGTCTGTGGGAGCTACATTTGGATTCTGTGCAAAGACTTCAACCAGTATTTGCTGTATTCGGTTGTACAAACTATCAACGCTGGAGTTCACTTTATATAGAGGATATACGAAGGCTTAAGGACACACCTCCAGAGGTATATGATGCATTTTTAAATGGTAAACATGTTGTGAAGAGGTATGATCATACGTTACGGCTGTCGGTGCTGATATGGTGCTGGAACAAACAATCAATAGATCGCAAAAGAGTTCATCTGGAAAAATCGGAAACACCAAGCAAAAGAAATTTGTCGCTCAGTGGGAACTTATATTTCATGAGTTAGTGATGAGTAACAACCTGTTCCGCGAGGTCACAACGTCCATTACAACAATAGCTGACTTCCATATTCACCATGAGTTTACACGAGCAGAGACAGAACACGCTGATAAAGCAATCTCGTCAATGGTGCAGTATGTTTTGTCAAAAGGAAACCCTTTTGAAGATTCTGTTCATGACCAGTTGCACAATTTAGTGACAAAACAAGTTGTTACAGATAGTATTAAAGAAAAACTGTTGGATATATGGAACTTTGGTGATGAAATCTATGATAAATTTTGCATGGCTAGGTATGTTGACAAGTCTACACGTATCCAAAAAGTGCTATTCATTACTCCACTGCCTTTGCTGGATCACCAACAAATGAAATGACAATGGACTGCACATCTGTGCAAAATGGTGTTCAAACCACAGATGTTAACTTAAAATGTGAGTTTATAGAGGAGGCTGATTTTCGCATGTGAGTGCATTCAAAAGATGCAGCGGAACATTGCTTTACCAAGATCGTATTTGTTACAGCGGGCACAGACATTATGGTGTTGTCTCTCTTCCATCTCACTCGCCACTATACTATCGGAATCAAAGAAATGTGGATGCGGACTGGCAAACCTGATTTCAACCAGAATTATTTCAATCCATGCTGTTGCTAAAAGAAAACTGGGTCCTGGCATGTGTTCTATTCTGCTAGCCACCCATGCCCTGCCTGTTGCTGATTACACAATTAAGTTTGGAACAAAAAAGGCATCTATCAGTTGTAATCATGTTACATTCTTGAAAGACTTCGGATTGGCACCCTGTATGCCTCTCATTGATGACAGCATGGTCGCAGCATAAGAATACTTGGTGCAGTTGCTTAAGAAGGGCTCCTCCTGCAGGGCATTAGATGAACTCAGACTATGGCTATACTACCATGGAAAGAGTGTATCACTAGATTTACTGCCGCCAACAAGTAGATGCATAAAAGGACATATATTAAGATCTTTCGATTACACGCATCTTCAAATCCATTGTCTGGATGATAATCTTAAAATGTTGAATCCACAGGATTTTGGCTTCGAAATTGTTGACAATAGTTTGATGCCATCTAAAGCTATAGAACAATTCCCAAGTGATCTTGTCGGGGCATGCACTTGTGTCAAGTATGCAACATCATCATGTTTATGTAGAAAGTTTGAAATGTCATATTGCTTGTTTTGCCAGCATAGAAGTATTGATGCTGCGGATGTAGACTGCAAAAATCCACATAACACGTGAAACAGAACATTCTAGATAAAGGATAATGTGTAATCAGTATATTTGATTCCCTATATTTATATGATAAATCAAACACTGTATCAACCTATTATGCCTGTATCTAATTTGTACTTATGCAGAACCCAGTTAAATCATCGCTTGTTAAGATGCAGCTCTGTGGCTCCGAGTAAGATAAGGAGCCTAAAACATCAAAAGAACATTTAAGCATTTTAACCATCTGAACCCGATAGTTGAAATTCTGGATCTCTATTTGAAACATAGCAAACTAATTTGACTGAAACCTGCTATGGCATGCCGTATGCATGTTGCTCTGTAGTCGAGATGCTGTGACGACATTTGTATTCCCCCTTTGAGAGGTGGGGTGGGTGGGGTGTACACAAGTGGTGTCAGCCTTTCATCTACATAGCATACATATATATCTCACTTTCAGACATAGGTTTCACAATAATTTGCATAACAGAATGTATTTTCGTTATTTTTGATCAAATTTTAAAGCTATTCTCTGATTTCTAAGATCTCACTTGGGATTGCGCTTCTGCTATTCGCTTCTGCACACTCTCTAGTAGTCCTGATTAGAATAGCACATGTAGAATAGATAACCACATTGAATTAATATGTGTAGGCTTTAATTTGAAGGTTTCGGGAGCCGATATCCGATTCATACCTGGTTGGTGGCCATTTTTAATGACGTCATCAGGCGAAACCCTGGCGTGGGAATTAAACACCCAAGTAACTTTTGCATCTTATGGCATCCTTTGCTAATTCTGAAACAATATAAATAAATTTAACGCCCAAATATACATAGACATAGACGATCTCCACATCATCGTCGCCCAGCTTAAATTGTGGTAGTTTTCTCCGTTGTCGATAAATGGATTTCCATATAAGATGTACTGTGTTCTATCGACATTATAATAGAGCCTGATTTTCACTTCAACCCTGGTAGTGTATGCCCTTCTGTAATTGAGTGAGAATTTGGGGGTAGATTCTTGACAACCACATTTTCTACACTTAATATGTCATAAGCTTATGAGAAAATGTGCTTGACCTTTTTTTGGCGGCCATCTTAGTATATTAGCGGCCATCTTGGTATATGACATACACAATTCATATTTTGCCCTATCTTTCAAGTTTCTTTCTCAAATTCCTTCGAAGAAATCTAGGTTTTTTAATTCCAAGTCATTTCTATTATATCACTTGAATAAAATATAATTCAAGGTGCTGCCCACGTCAGAATGGTGGCCAAAATCTGCACAAAAAGTTCTCATGTCTCAATAAATATATACAATCTATTACTTAATGTTAACATCAAATAAGTAGCGTGTATATCTTTTTGCAATTCCTGGCCACCATAGGTGGTAACGCCATTTTATGTAGTGGGTTGGGATTTCCCATTCAAATGACCACGCAACTTATGAAATTAACCTGTTTGCTTGTTTTGTAAAGACGTACAGGTGATCAGAAATTCTGAGTCAGAATCCATCTGGAGACTGTCCTTAGGAACACGTTGTTTCAGCCAAATTTCGGACAAATAATCAACGGGACAATAGAATTACCGTCAATTGCAGCCAATAGTTGTAACAAATATAACAGCTACTTGATGTTCATATTAAGTAATAAAATTTAGATATTTATTGAGATACGAACACCTTAGCCAATAATGGTAGTAATGGCTGCATGATGATAATAATTTAACTTTATCTACTCAATCATCTTCCGTCTCATATTCAGAATCTGAGTCAGAGGCATTTGTTACTTGTGCAATGTTTGTACACAGCCCATGGTTTGATTCACACTTGCAAAACTCAGTTCAATTAGCGTGGTTATCTCTACAAGAGCAGCGTCCACGACATTGATTTTCTGACAGCTACATTTAAATAACTGCACTAACGATTCTGGTGCTGGATGAAGTTGCGAGAGAACTGGTATGAGCTCATCATTTGAACTGCATGACCAACCTAGTCCAGTGACTTCAAGCTTACTGGGCCTAGCAGCAAGAACCTGATGCCAAATTCTACTTTGCAAGTGTGCTCTTCTCGTATGCTCATTAATAGCACACTGTGCTGTGGAAGTTTTAAGTACCATGATTAGCTTTCATTGCCAGGAAGTAAGACAAGCGTAGCTCTTTTGCCTGTGTGCGTGCGTGCGTGCGTGCATGCGTGTGCGTGTGTAGTCCTCTTTGTATTAAACAACTGGCAGACACCCCCTGTAAGTAGTTTTGCTCTACGTGCATCGTCCACACGATGGCAGCCAGTACACTGACAACATTGGTATCAGCTGTAAGAAATGTATTCCACAATGCAGTTTTGCTTTTCCCATGAGTGTGATCAGTTGTGACACAACCATTCATAGCCTCTAAGCGCTAGAAACTTTCTCTTTCCGAGTGCATTATAAATGGGCTGTAGTCTTACAAAACAACGCTTCACACAAGTTCCCATGATTAATTTTCCTTCTGAGCCCAAATATGACTACATCTGTATCTGAGGAATAAATATGGATGTTTAACAAGATTTCTGAACTTCAGCTGCATAGAGTATAAGAATGGTGTCTGCTTCTTGCATGCTTTGAAGATCCACAAAATCTGTTTGTTGCTGATTTGACTGGACACCTAGACGTGTTACTGCGAACGGCATTGCCAACACTACACATCCTGTGTGACGTGCATGCGGGAAGGGGCTAGTGCAAGAGCATTGCACCATGTGGATACGCTGGATGAACCATGTTTCTTCATTACCAAAGGGGGCACACCAGAATTCTGCTATGGGGGACTTGGGTCTGTCGTGGCTCTACATGTGGAAGAATACAGAGCATTTATAGGTTGGAGTTCCGTCACACACTGGTTGAGAGGAGTTTCCAACATGTAACGAATGAAGGGGATGGTTTCCGATGGTGTTTCGAAGGCCGCTGTAAAGAGGGGATCGGAGGCTGGGTAGAAGGGGCCTATACCGAAGGGACCGATTTGTGAAAAAATGTGGCGGGGCGGACTCCAGTGGCTCATGGATGGCAACTCGGCTTGCAGTACACTCCAACAGACTAAAAGCATGATTGGAGTGGGATCCGGAGGAGGTTCTTCGGCCTCGGGAATTGTGGATATGGGTCTTCCCAAATGGTACGAGGAGTAGCCACACTGATAACTAACTAAAACTGAGTAAACCTGTAAATATTCTTACCAAAGCGCACCCTGCCGGTAGCTATAGGAGGATTTCCGCATCCACATCATTATTATTATTATTATTATTATTATTATTATTATTATTATTATTATTATTACTAATATTTCTAATTTCCTCCCCTGACATGTCTGATGTCAGCAAGCGGTTTATTTGCTGGTCCTAGGGGTGTCATCATGGTTATCCTTTGCATCCAGCAAAATCGCCCCTGATTTAAGGAGTGCCCTGTTATCCACCATGATGACGTGTTCCAATCGATGGAAGTGCAAGACCGATGTCTTGTTGTATAGTCCCAGTTATTTTACACGTGACATCCAATTTGCATCCTATGACCATGTATGGCCGTTTCCGCAAGTAGGGAGGTGGAGTCTCTTGCCCACACATTATGTGCATTGTGATAGAAGATCACCATACACACGGCGATCAAATCACGACTTCTTTCGTGTATGCATTGATTACAATTTTTTACATGTGAATGAATGTGTTTCTTCCGTTAAATTTCAACAATCTACACATGGATGGAGTGTCTCTCCACGTTCAGTTGCTAAAACGATGCCACTGGACCACGGTGTTTCAGAAGAGCTAGGCTGATATATTCCACGCATGTGTTCCGGAAGACTGGAATAATCCGCATGTTTCTCAATTTTCGTTTTTCATTAATTTTGTAAATACATTTTCTGCCGCTACGAGACATCCACAACGCACATCTGAGGTATATATATATATATATATGAGAAACAGACTTTGAAATGTATTTTAACACGAATATGGTAAAAGCGAGATTAAACTATATCGTTTAAAAAACATCTGCAGCTGGCTAACGGGTTAAAAAAGCAACATTTAGCTAAACAGCGTTTTTATTGCAACATTCCTCGTCGAAGCACTATAAGCCTATAATATAATAATTTGTGGGCTAAGCTTTGGACAATTCGATCATTTTTTGCTAAATCTAGTAATGACTCTAACATTGAAATCATCGACAGGCCATGACTCCTATGACACAGAAAATATATGCAGAACTCTCCGCAACGAGTCGATAACACGGGCTGGACTGCAACACTATTATTTGTCTTGCAAAAATACCTTTAACGTTATTTCTTAGCTGTACTGTAATATCTTTCAGCAACACAATAATATACAATATTTACCTGTTGAATGTCAATTTGCAGCCCAACAAAGAGGCTATCTTTAAAAGTTTACCACTGGAATGTCGGACTCAGTTATCTGGCCAATCATTCCAGTGGTAGTTTTCAAGAAATAGTCTGCTCTTGGCCTGCACATGTTCATTCCCCAAGACCACTACAGAGGTGCGTTAGAAATCATTCAAATATCACTATGAATACTTAGTCTCATAAATCAGGGGTCAATAGAAGGATACACGAATACAATTGGAAATCCTTTCTGGGCAAATAACTTTACAGAGTTATACTGAGGGTATGCGTTTGAGGAGTGCACACGTGCGTGCGGGCGTACGTGGGGTGTGTGTGCATGGGCAGGGGCGCATTCCTAGTCCGTGGTAACAGAATGATTATTAAATAGTAAAACATACACTTCGTACAACTGACAGACAATTCCATTTTCATGAAGGGTGTGTACGTGCGCGAGCGCATTGGCGCTATGGCAGCAACAGCACCCAGTCAAATTAGTTTAAAATATTGTGCACCCGCAAATCCACACGTGCGCCTGCAAATCCGCGTGCTCAGCCGCCCCTTTATACCGGCGGACGCACATCAATACATTCGGTCGAGTGCTGCGTTCGCGCTTACATTCAATCCTATAAAATGGCTCAAATTCAATACATTTTCTCACTACAGTTTAAACAGCGCAAAGGGACGGAGTGTATGTTTTATCTACATAGTAGTTAGAGAATCCTTAGGCCGTAAGAAGATTTCTAGAGCTACAACCTTCACCAATAAAATGTATATTAAAAAAATAGGTTTATCCTATCATCAATATGCCAAGACATCAATGTCTCGAATGTGATTCTATTTTTGCTAGATGACATGACCTGAAGCGACATAAGACCCGATTCCATAGCTATAAAGATAGCGAGAATCTAGATAGTGAAGATAAAGAATTGACAGTGATGAAGTGTGAAGATGATATGCCAAGGGATTCTGAGAGTGAAGCCCGTGATGCCTCAACAGAGTCTGAGAGCGATGATGCCTTAACGGAGTCTGAGAGCGATGATGATGAAGGTGATTCTGAAAAAGAAGACATAGACAATGATTCAATAGAGTCTGAGAGCGATGATGAAGGTGAAGATGAAAAAGAAGTCATAGGCAATGATTCAATGGAGTCTGAGAGCGATGATGATGAAGGTGATTCTGAAAAAGAAGACATATAGGCAATGATTCAATAGAATCTGAGAATGATGATGAAGGTGAAGATGAAAAAGAAGTCATAGGCAATGATTCAATGGAGTCTGAGAGCGATGATGATGAAGGTGATTCTGAAAAAGAAGACATATAGGCAATGATTCAATAGAATCTGAGAATGATGATGAAGGTGAAGATGAAAAAGAAGTCATAGGCAATCGGGAGCTCTTCACCATATTCCAAAATATTAAGCAGGACTTAGACGCTGAACAATCAGGGTTAGAAGATGAGGGTGGTGAAGCGAACATAGCCCTCAAAGGTGTCTATACTGATGGGTTAGTTACAAAGTCTACTGACATAATGCGCAAGTGGAGAAGATTACAGAACTCTACGCTCATTAAAATAATTCGTAGAGAAACTAAGGATTTTATCACCGAGGGGTACGCATATGATGAAGCAAAATGGTGTTTCTGATCCCGGAGTATGTAAGCAACAATCTAGATGCTGAGGTTGATGATGATGATGGATCTGATACTAAAAGTATTGATATGACTGATGCGTAAGGTATCAGCCTACGGTAGACTCGTGGATCTCCAGAAGATTGACTATTTGCTAGTAACAGAAACTATATGTTTATCCTATGTAGTATGCTGAATCCGATAACATTATAAGTATTGATGGCAATCGTAACGACACCACGGCCTACTAACACACGCACGCACACACACGCACGCCCGCCCGCCTGCACGAACGCCCGCAAGCACGCCTGCAACACCGCCATAGCCTACTAACGCATGCACGCACGCAATGCCCAGCCAATTTACTTTCCAAAGTAAGTACGTGCAGACCGATGAGTAGTTATTTTGAAAATTAAAAAATATATATCCAATGTATTTGGTGCATTTTGTATTTTTTCAATTGAACCGTTTTTGACTGAGCTGTTTCCATGCATAATGATAGGATTTATGTAACAGGGCTATTTTCCACCTATTTCAGAATACGATGGATAGGGGTGGGTGGGTGGGGGATTAGCTGAGTGGAAATAGCTCCACTACACTTCAGGATGAGACGACGGGTGAAGACGCTTTAATAAACAATAAGCAAGATCGTTCTTCAAATGTTACTGATATTTAAACTTTTAATGATTCAAAACTTTAATTCAAAATATGTACTGGTGATATATTAAACTGTAAAACACTATTTACATATTCTTTATTCTCTCTAGAAATCGATCTTTAACTCTATCTCTCTATCTCTGGCTATATCTATCACAGTATCTCTCGCACGTTCTGTCTCCCTCGTTCTCTCTCGCTCTATCTGTCATTCTCCACATTCGTGCTCATTTTATAACTAGCAGTATCTAGGCAAACACATAAAACAAGTTTTAAATATTCAAAGCGGGTCAAAAACTATTTCTAAAGATCAATTCTAAAAACGTGCAATTACCTGCTACACAGATTTATGCATTAAGATTAAATACAGATTATTACCGATTTCATTCTCTATACTGGTGATAACATGGCTACTGAAATAAAATGAAACATGATGATTATTTTGAGAACAACCGGAGTGAAGGTTGTTATGGCATAGGCAGCAACAACTTTCAGTCAAATAATTTTCAAAATACTCATCAGACTTCACGTCATAATCCCATGGAACCTGTTTGTGTCACTTCAAACTGAAAAGGGTTTAGTCAGCTGAAAAATCAATTTTTAGTACAGTACAGCACAGAAATAACCTGTTATGTTTACAAAACAAAATAAAATGTACTGTCAAATATTTTTACCCCAATTGAATTGGAAGACCTTGCTGCCTCAAGCAGCAATTGTCTTTCAATCGAATTCTGCCCAAAATACACAACACAACATTTCTTACTAACAGGTTTCAGTTTACGTTTATTTAGACAAGATATCTTACATCTGAGCTTCACTGTATATGGAAAATATTATGAAAAGTTCGTGAATTCATAAGATGTCCAAAACATGGTATTTTCAACAAGCTGGGCACTGATAATTATGTGTCTATTGTGAATGCGGCTATTGTTCTCCTTGTGTACAGTCAGGAACAATCACGCTTGACTGCACATGGTTCCCCTGTTCTGCTCTGAACACTGCTGAATGGACGGATTTTGCTATAAATTATAATTCTACATATCTTTATATATCCATCTGAATATTGATACACATTGACTTGTAGACCGTCATATTCACAAGTCTCCGTATCTTCTTTAACCACATTGCATTGTCGTCAGAGAGTCATTGTTAACCATTCATGATGACGCCTGACAAACCCGGCTTATACAGTGGTCTTGAGGAATGTTTATTTGTAGGCCGATAATGATTCTTGCATATATACCGTTGGAATGACTGGTTCGATAACTGAGACAGTCATTCCAGCGGTAAATTTACAAAATATTTTTGTCTCGGTCTGTAAATGAACATTCAATAAACAAATATTTTAATTTTCTCGATCAAATTTAGCCATTAAAGAGATAAAGTAACACGAAAGCCAGGATTACATCATGGAAACAATGTTGCTGGAAACTGTTGCTGTCTTAGAGAGAAAAAGTTTGCCGCAACATTGTTTTCGAAAAAACAACAACAAAGCTTATTGTATAAAGTGGAATAGAATTGTAGAATTGAGTAATATACCGTTATAACATCCGTATCATTATATGGAATAGAGGGGTACATTTAGCTATGTCCCACCCGATTCTAGCTATGCCCCACTAATTTTTCCCCATCCATTTCTAGCTAAACTCATTCCCCGCTTTGCGCCCACTGGGGGGGGGGGGGGGGCAATTTTTATACTTTGAACCGTGAATTCTCAGAATCACAGTTTCAAAATAACTGGGTACGTCAAGTTCAAGTTCATGTTTATTCACTCAGGCTTTACATAAAGCATACGAGGGAAAATATTTTACAATTAATATACTGGCGGTAGATATAAATTACGTATTTCATATTGTTAGCATTATAAAATTAAGATGTAACAGAGCATCAATATTTCTCATAAATCCTATATACAGTCTGTACGCCATACGGTCAAACTATCGTCTGAGCACCGGGGTTTTGTCTCCATTGATGCGCGTGACCCGACCCACCCCAGTCACACACCTCTGAACAGTCTACAGCTGTTACAATTCAATTCAATTATAATACTATGCAATTATAATACTATGCAATTATAATACTATGCGTAACTGTAACTAAGTATGTTTAACCTTTATACATTAATTTATTTATTTCGAGTACTTCAAAGAAGTTATCCAAATAAACTTGAATTGAATCGGTGTAGCCTCGAGACCCAAACCACGTGACTAATGACCAAACTTAAAACTCTGTAAGACAAATCGATAAAGTTTGCTTTGTATCCAGCCTTAGGGTACAGTCCAGCACAGAAATAACTGAACACGTTAAAAAACAAAATAAAATGTACGGTTTCAAATATTTTGAGCATAGCTGGATTGAAAGATGTTGCGGCCTAAATCAAATTACGCCCAAAATACAGAAGAGAACAGTTCTTACTAAAATGGTTTCTGTTCACATTTATACATATTATCTTACCTCTGAGCTGCACTACATATAGGCAATGTTATGGGGAAAAAATGAAATAATCGATTCCGCAGATGGCTAATTACCTATCCAGAATTAAAGTCAAATCATAACAATGGAGGTAGGGGGGGGGGTGGCTGGGTGGGGGTGGCCAGGTTGTGGCGGTGCGTTAGCGAATAGAGTTTTACAGTTTTTCTTTTATTACATTCAGGCCGTGAACAGACATAATACAGATCAAATCATAACAATGGAGGTAGGGGTGGGCGGGTTGTGGCGGGGTGGGGGTGGGCAGGTTGTGGCGGTGCGTTAGTGAATAGAGAAACGTGTAGTTCTGTTAGCCGAGCTGTTGCTAATGTTGCCTTGGGAGAATACTAAGTTCGCCTACTCGAGTCATTAAGTTGTTTTGTCCTAAGTGGAAAGTACGGATCGTGTAGTGAACCTGGAGTTTTTACTTCAAGCTTGTCGAATCTGTGTTAGCTAAAAGGCCAATTTTTAAGATCGGTAATACGTGTGCCTAGCGATTTCCAGAAAACTATGCGGGTAAGCTGTTGAATATTTTGAAAGTAAATTCACTTGGCGATGTTACTGCTTATGCCTGCAACACCGCCCAGTCAATTTAGTTTCAAATTATCCTACATAATGTTTATTAAATAGTAAAGACAATCAATTCTGTTTAAACCAATCAATTCGTGCAACTTCACGATCTATTAAGTGATTATGACGGAATATACAATTGCCCTCAGCGCTCTAATGGAGCTTTCCATTTTTAGCTAGGCCCCACCCAGTTCCAGCTAAGCTCCACCCAAACCTAACCAGTCATTCCATTCCAGCAGACACTCTCCATAACAGAATCGAAATATGTATATACAAATCCAAGTGCAAAAAAGTATAAATATAAGCGGAATATGTTACAGTTTAAAATAATCTTAACGAAACTTTATCACAAATTTACTAGCTGTAATTTGTTATGCATCCCGTTAGACGTTTCGTCAGAGCGCGTGCGTGCGTGCATATGGGCTTGCGGACATGTGTGTGGGCGTGCGCGCGTGCATACGGATAGGTGTGAGTTGTGCGTGTGTGCGTACGCATGGGCTTGCGGGCGTACAGGTGTGTGTGTGTGCGTGCGTGCGTGCGTGCGCGCGTGCGCGCGCGTGCACGCGTGCCTAAGGAAAGGTATGGGCGTACGGCCAGGTGTGCGTGCGTGCGCACACATGGTCTTGAGGGCGTGCGTGATGTGCGGGCGTGAGCATGTGCGCGTGGACAGAGCAAACCGTTTAATGTTTGGAATAGACCTGAACCGGTCGATTTTAACTATGCCCCGCCAATCTCTAACTAAACTCCACCCACACCTCTATCGTGTTGGGATCGATCGATCTCTGATCTCCCTGACTAGAAATTTCCGGAAAACTATAAGTGTAAGCTGTTGAATATTTTGAAACTAATTTGACTGGACTATGTTACTGCTTATGGTGGCAACAACGCCCAGTCAATTTGGTTTCAAAATATTCTACATACTGTTTATTAAATTGTAAAGACATACAATTCGTACAACTTGATGGTCTATTTACTGGACGATGTTACTGCTTATGGTGGCAACAATGCCCAGTGAATTTACTTTCAAAGTACGTTTATTAAATAGTAAAGACATACAATTCGTACAACTTGACGGTCTATTAAGCGATTATAACAGCATAACCGATTGCCCGCAGCTCGCTAATAGACGCTCCATTTTTAGCTATGTCCCCCCTGTCTCTACCTAAGCTCCACCGACACATCGATCGTGTTGGGATCGATCGATCTCTGAACGCCCTGACTAGCAATTTCCAGAAAGCTAACAACAACAATGACAACAGCAACAGTCCTCAAAATAATGATAAATACTAATGAGATAGGCATATAAGACATATTATTCTGAATAATATATAAACATGCTTCTCAACTGATAAGCACAATTATAATACACATAATCATATATGTCACATTGTGACCTGGGCGTACATAAAGAAACTTGAAACATAAAACTATAGTGGGATTGCGAAATGTTTATTGACAGCCGATCACGCCATGTAGGTGTTTACTTTGTTCGGAAAAAGAAAAAGTCGAGATTGCGTCTCCTAAAGCCCCTTCCGCCAGCGATTACCCCTTTAATACTTCAAGTAGCTCAATTTTCAGATAACCATACATGTAAGCTGTTTAAACCTTTGAGCGATGACTTCCACATATCGCATTTTCAAGGCAAGCATAAAAACTGTTGATTATTTTGAGATTAACTTGAGTGGAAACTGTTACTGCCTTAGTAGTGTGGAAATAAATATAACTATTTATCTATCTATATTCAAATATTATATTTTAATCACTATTGTGCTGAATATTTTGAGAAAACTTCACTGAATATTGTTGCTGCCCTATGCGGTATCGAGCTACAGGGGCATTATTCTGGGGAAAAAATTCAATGAATTTGCAGTATTATTTTTTCGGAATTGAGGATATGGAATATTATAGTTGAAAGCGTTTTGAGTGAAGATAGAAAGGGTGGAACTGTATCATTAGCTCTTCACTTCTAACTGACTGTATACATCACAGTTATATCTGTGTGATCTATGGTGTGCAAATGTTTTCTAAACGTTAATATTATACTACTATCATTACCCTTTTAACTTTCTCTACCATAATGTTGATATGTCAGCCACCATATATGATAGTGATATGGTGGTGGTGTTTTTAGTTATGTTGTACAATTGTTCAAATGTGTGTAAGGAGTCCACCGCCCTACATGCTCTGTCTTTGGTGGACTACCTGTTGTGACATTAAATATGCACACACAAAATTAATGAAATAATATAACATTGAGTCTTGAATCTTGAATAATGGGCTGTCGGGATATTGTATCTTTGCTGCGCGACTTTTTACAGACAGCAGCAGCGTATTACACATCTTGTATAGTGTTACACATCTTGTATAGTCCATCGTTGGAAATTAGGCTCTCTGGCAATCAGTGTCCAGTGATGGTGTGTAGGTGTTTGCGGTGGCAGGTATCACGTTTTCTAGAGCTGCCTTTGCTGTTACAGTTATACATCATCAAGGATACGCAGGTAGCATTGTATAAACAGTCTTTTTACCAAGGGCATCTTTGATCTACGAATCCATAGCTTCCAGAAGGACCGGGAAGCTATGTTCCCCATGATGCAGCGTGCAGCAATGTCAGCAGTACTGCACAGCAGTGAGCCCAGGATTTTACTTTTCTTCCATGGTTCACCGCCACGGAGTGGATCGTCATTTTCTTTAGTTTCATGCTTTGTAGATAGGTACATGTGGGTGAACTCTGTTTTGAATTCATTCATAAAGAGATTCTCAATTTTTAGTTTGCTTGCAGCTATTGGGAAAAGTTCGTCAAGGGGTTTCTTTTTCTCATCTATAAAGTCCACATCGTCGGCATATTCCATCTCTAGTGGCATGCCAAGTATTGACACGGGGGTGGGGGAGGGGAGGGGAAGGAGTGTGTGTGGGGTGGGTGGGGTGGGTGTTTAGTCTTTGGATTTCAATGCAGCAGCCAGGTAACAGGTGAAGAGCACAGGGGATTGAAGGAAATGTCAATTTCCCTTTCTCCGAGATCTAACAATACTCACCATTCTGTTACTTCTGATATACAGCTGGCCATGACAGCTGGCTCTAGGACTATAGACTTAGAAAGCTTTACCGACTCCTTGGAACCGGGTACTCGGCTCCCAACTGCCGAGTACCCGTCTACCATAGAGCTCATATTGTTTGCATAGCCACCAAACAAGAGAAAACCATGGCTTGCCTCAGTGGGGCTGGGAGGCTGGGTCCGTAACAGAATGGTGAGTATTGTTAGATCTCGGAGAAAGGGAAATTGACATTTCCTTCATTCTCCTTCGATCAATACTCACCATTCTGTTACTTCTGATATACACCAGATTTGATCAGTAACCTGGTGGGAAGGGGCAAGCCATCAATGCTACTTTTGCCCCTTGGAGAAAGATTTAGACTTAAACTTGACTAACAGAGACCTAAAAGGACCGTCAAGTTAACGGAACCGAATCACATTCGCATCACTGCCCTGCCCCACCCCCCCTCTTTCCTCCTAAGAAAAGGGAGAGAACTCACGAACATGTATCTCGCCTGAAAAACAAATATGCCAAGAGGGTTAACTGCTCCTTGCATATCCACATGTATTAGCCTGGGAATGAGCATGAATATATATGATGAATGAACATGATATATAGACATAATACAAAAAACTCTCACTATTGAATTACCTTATGATAATTGGCCTTCAGACGTACCGTCTCCAACCATTCACTGGTCCGGCCATCAGTGACACAATCTGGTTGTCATCCTCACGCTCGACCATGCCTGCTCTAGGTTCTTTTCTTACCAAAGTGAAAAAAGGGTGAAGAGCAGTGTGGTCACTTAACTATCGTCTCAAAACAGCTAAAGCGAGTGGATTGGCTGAGTCTGACACATCCCTCATATAGTAATCCGTAAATGAGGACTCACAGTGCCATTGTGCAATGGCCATGATGTCCTCTAACGGAACACCACTGTAAAGGGCGGTCGAGGCGGCTATTCCTCTAACATCGTGTGCCCTTGCGCCTTGCACCTGGTGCCCAGTCGCCATCTCATGAGTAGTCTGAATGCATTCGACTACCTAGCGAGAGATAGTATCCATGGATGCGGCACCATAAGGCTTTTTATGGCAGATCCACAGATGTCTATCGTTCGACCGTAACGAGTCAGTCCGTTTCCTGTACTTAGTCAAAGCACAGACCGGGCACCAGACACTGGCATCACGATCAAACCTTGTTAACTTCGGTATTATGATCGGCTTGCCGGGATATCTCAAAGATTGATACTTTGACATAAACTCTGCTCTTGGCAGAAGACGCAGACCCTCTCCGGAGACAATAAATCGGTCCCTCTCTGCCAAAAGTGCATGGATCTCACTGCGCCTTCTAGCTGAGGAAGCTGCCAATAGAAAAAACGCCTTTAGAGTCAAATGCTTTAGACTAGCCGAACGCAACGGTTCGAAAGGGTGCTTGGCCAGTACATTAAGCACTAAGGATAGACTCCAGGCTGGAATGACTACCGGTTGTCTCGGTCGGAGATTGCTCATTCCCTTCACCATCACATTTAACTGGGCCACCTCTGGACTATCCCTGCTGGGTAGACAAGGGATAACTGATGCCAAAGCTGACTTGTATCCAGGAATTGTGACAGGCGCTAGTCCTGAAAAGAACAGCTCACAGAGAAAGTCTGCTATTTGCTGAATAGTTGATTGAAAGGTATCAATACCCTTTTCTTTGCACCAGTCTGCAAATCTGTTAACCTTGTTGTTATATGACTTGAAGGTTGACCTCCTTCTCGCAGCTGCGATGAAATCAGCAGCTTGTCGAGAAAAGCCTTCCGACGTGGAACGTTGTTTGATAACATCCACGCAGTCAATTTGAACATTTCGGGACGCTCGTGTAGGAAGCGTCCCTTGGCCTGGGAGATTATGTTCGGAATCTCGGGCAACTGCACTGGGTTTTCCACCAGAAGATCTAGCAGATCCGTGAACCACGCCCTGCTGGGCCAATACGGCGCTATTAGCAGGACCAGACACGGTTCCTCCCTGATCTTCACCAATACCTTCGGCAGAAGAATGGTGGGTGGGTACGCGTAAGCGTGCATCCCTCTCGAGCTTATCGCCAGAGCGTCTGTATCGACGGCATTTGGATATGGAATCGGAGAGACATAAGTCATGATTTGAGCATTTTCCCTTGTGGCGAACAAGTCCACGTTGGGTTTGCCCCAATGCTCGAAGATCCTTCGTAGAACTGGAGGGTTGAGGGACCATTCTGTTGGCAGAATTCTCTGTCTGCGAGACAAGGCATCCGCCAGAATGTTCAATCGCCCAGGAATATGACCTGCTTTCAAAACAACCGAGTAATTCCTGCACCATTGAATCAAGTGCCACACTGATACACAGTGTGGGTGACCTGGTCCCGCCTTGGCGATTTATGTATGATACTACCGTCGAATTGTCCGACCATATCAATATCACCTTGCCCCTGATCATTGGAAGAAACAGGCAGCCCCCCCCCCCACACCTCCAGCGATGCATCCGTGTATACGGACAGCTGGGGGTGGGGTAGGTGCAGCGAAACCCTACTAGGAGATTCTGACGCTTTTCCCACCATACAAGATGCGACATTATCGGCTCCAAAACTGGCACAAGTTTTGACAGGGGTTCTGTTCTCTGTTTCCACAGAGACATCAGATACAACTGGATAGGTCTCCGTATTAGAGCAGCGTACGGGATCACCTGCTCCATGGAGACCATCATGCCCAGCATCTGAAGAAACCGCCTCGCCTGAATGTGGTTTCCCACTCGAAAACTCTTGAGGATGGCTAACAGAGACACCACTCTGGGCTCTGACGGGTAAACCCTGCCCTCCTCGAGATCGAATCACATCCCCAAATAAACGAAATGTTGAGTGGGCGTCAACTCGGATTTCTCCTTATTGACTATCCAGCCTAGATCTGAAAGTAACTTGATCAGCCAGTCGTCTATGTAGGTGTGTAGCGCCACATTCTCTTTTCTGAGAAACGCTGTCACCGCAAGGACCACTCTTGTGAAAACCCTTGGAGCTGTCGACAGGCCAAATGGGAGAACAATAAACTCCCATACTTGATTCTGAAATGCAAATCTCAGAAACCTGTGACAACTCCTGTTCATCGGAATGTGGAAATATGCATCTTTCAGATCGATCGATACACACCACATTCCCTTCCTCAATCCTGCCATTACCGACCTCGGCATTTTCATCTGGATCCGAGGCATATGAATAAACCAATTTAATGGCCTGAGATTGAGTACGGGTCTCCATCCCCTTGTGCTCTTGGGGACAAGGAACATATTGGAATAGAAGCCTGAAGTGTTCTGGTTCATTGGTTTTATTGCTCCCTTCAGAAGCAAACAAACCCGACACTTCGTTTTGAACGGCTTCTAACTTGTCTGGTTCCCATGGTACGGGTGTCCAGACAGGTGCCAAAGACAGATTCTGCGGCGGAAAGTCCCACCACTCCGGCATGTACCCCTGGGATAACCATCCCAGGACCAGACTGTCTGACGTCACACCTCGCCAGGCCTCGATGAAACGCATGAGCCTTCCACCCACCATAGACGCCTCGGCATCTAACGGGGTTGTCCGGCTCGCTGTCCGCTCCCCCCCCCCTTTCTTAACGAGAGAGAGAGAGAGAGAGAACCATTACCATCCTGGCTCGGCAGGTATAACTGGCACCGCTGTTCCTGTCACACAGGTGCGGTCCAGGCGGATATGAAGGGAGCTTTCGTACCCTCAGGTACGATCCGCTCCCTTCTTTCTGCCCTTGGAGGACTTACCCTTACCCTTCCCCTTGCCCTTCCCGCCTCTAGGGCGATCCGGAGCAACATTGGGGAGGGTAGGGGCCTCCACAACCTTCCTGGCTTTCTTAGCCGGTGGCGGCTGAGAAAATCCAGATGAAGCAGAAGTCGCAGCAGGCTTAGCTTTCGCCTTGCCATTCTGCTTCTTCTGCTTCTTCGAAGGTTGGCCAGATAATGGCTTCCCTACAGCCCCTAGCTCCAGCTGTAGGTTTACCGCCAACCGATTCTGCGCAATGCTGGCAGTGTCCTCTAGGATGGCCCGTGCCTGGCCACCGAAGATGCTAGGCCCTGTCAGGGGTGTCCCAAGAAGACGCTCCCTGACTGCCGTAGCCGGACGCATATGGTCAAGAACCATTTGCCTCCTAGACTTTGTCACACGTGCTTGCACCCTTGCCAGTGCGTCCATAGACAGCACCAAGCCGTCATTCACGCACGAAAGCGCCACATGTGGCACAGGGTGGCCTGCCCCCGCATCAGCCCACACCGACTGAAGAAGGCGATAAGAATGGTTGACAGCACTCATAGCTGCCCTCACACCCTCATCGCATAGGGACAGGACTTCCTCCTGGTGTGCCTGGGACCTGTCCACAAGTGCCGGACTGGGGCCACCCGCTCCAGCACTCTGAACACCCAGAACCCATCGGTCATCCTCGATGACCGACGGTACCACACCATATGTCATATTCCCCCCCCCCCCGCGGAATACGACACCTTGCCCGCACCTCCATGGAGGCTGCAGGGAGCTGGCCCTTGGTCGTAAGCTGCTTGCTATAAATAGCCTCCAGCAACTCTATGAACCGTGGATCCAGTCCAACCGACTGGATCCGGGCTGCGGGCAAGATCCCTGTCCTAATCGATGCAACCGATGGACGGGGCGCATCCTCCTCGGCCGTGGCCGAAACCACAGACGGGTCCACCCTGGCTAGCCAAGCCAGAGCCTCCGACCAGTCTACTTCCGAGGAGGACAGACCCGTGAACACGTCACCCATTGACGCGCTCACGGGCCTGCCAGCCACGGCCTCCCGGCAAGGAGCCGCGGCTGACACGCCAGGCACTCTGGTACCAAACGGTTCCGCCGCCATCCCATGAAACACACCAGTCCATGGGGTAGGTCCGCCCGGAAAACCGTACGGACCCATAGCGGACGCGGAATGGTGGCCAGATACGGGCGCCAACGGTACCCCATGTCTGACCACCGGACCAGGCGAGATAGGTGAGTACCACGCCCGGCCCGGCACACCGGTCACCGTGTCAGCTGGCGTCAAACCAACCATCACGGGACTGGTGCCTGGTACCAGATTGGCCTCAACCATGGGCGGAGCCGCTGCCCTGGCTTGCGCCAAGCCAGACAGATGGAGGACGGTTCCGTCCAGGACGGAATCGACCTCCATATTCTCCACCTTTGGCATCACAGGCCGCAGCAACCTCTCCTCCTCGGCCTCCTCGTCTTCAGACTCCGAAGAGTCGAAATTAATCCTGAATCTCTCGACTGCAAAAAGCATGTATGCTCTTGTTGCTATGCAAACAAGAATGAGCTCTATGGTAGACGGGTACTCGGCAGTTGGGAGCCGAGTACCCGGTTCCAAGGAGTCGGTAAAGCTTTCTAAGTCTATAGTCCTAGAGCCAGCTGTCAGGGCCAGCTGTATATCAGAAGTAACAGAATGGTGAGTATTGATCGAAGGAGAAAGACCATCTCCCTTAGGGGAGCCGATTGATGTCTCAAACTCTACAGACTTTACTGACTTGACTCGTACTCTCAGCTGTCGGGATATTGGACTGTCGGAATAGTGGGTTGTCGGAATGTTGGGATGTCGGAATAATGGGCTGTTGGAATAGTGAGGTGTTGGAATAATGGGCTGTCAGAATATTGGGGTGTCGGAAAAGTGGGGCGACCCCGATTAACCAATGCGATTTCAGCACCTTAACTCGTAAGCAAATACACACCGTGTGTTACGTCATAACCGTTAGATACGCAGAGGTCAGGAAGGGTATACGGTTTAGTCTGTTAGAGTGATTAGCCCTATGACCTACAGAATTTTATAATGATTGATTGTGAAGATGTTCTTGTAACCTTGAGAAAACTATATGACCACGCCTAGTCGATTCAGCTACTGTCGAGTTGTTGCCTGGCTAAACTAATTAAATTATCAAATCTGCTTTGGAATTTAGCTGAACACTTATTGAATTCTTTTATACAGTTCAGTTCAGAAATATGTGTATTTCTTTTGGTTATTTCCAAAACAAAATAAAAATATACTGTTGAATATTTTTTTTAGCATAATCGGATTGGAAAAGCGGTAGCACTGTCTTTCAATCCGATTATGTTCAAAATATTCAACACACCATCTCTTACATCGAGTTCAACTCAAAATTATTGTAGCCTACTAACTAACATATTTGCTTTGGAAACATTTAAAGTTATTTCTAAACTGTACAATATTAAATTTATTTTATCTTGCAGACAATGTCTCTTTAAACGCCACCTGATATAACTCAGAGCGAGCCGATCACGTGATCATGTCGGAAGTTTTATCCATTGTACAGCTTAGAAATAAGTTAGAACGTATATAAAACAAAAAAAGAAACATGTTAGTCAGTAAGAAATGCTCTGTTGAATATTTTCAACACAATAGCTATGCCCCGCCCATCTTTAGCTAAGCTCAACCCACACCTCGCTCGTGTTGGGATCGATCGATCTCTGAACACACTGACTATCAATTTCAGAAAAATACACAGGTAAGCTGTTGAACATTTTGAAACTAATTTCACTGGGTGTCGTTGCTGCCTAAGGCAGCAAAAGCGTCCAGTCAAATTAGTTTCAAAATATTCAACAGCATGTTTATTAAATAGCAAAGAATTACAAAGACATACAATTCATACAACGTGTTGGACCATTAGCCATTTGATGGTGTTGATGATATGGAACCCTTTGTGACGTAATGATTATGACGTCATCATACACACCGCTGAGCTGATTATGACGTCATACTCGGTCTGATGATGGATGGATACTCTGGAAAGGTGAATTGGATTGGACTCCTATGACATTGTTGCCTTAGACAGCCTTATGTTCAAACTATTCAAAAGGTTTTATTTAATTTTGGGAGCATTTTAAGTTATTTCTGAGCCGTACTGTACTTTTATCTCTCTAGAGGCGAATGCTGGCAGTACATGTAAATTGTAATGTGCATGACAGCCGGGTGGGGGCCCCCACCCGCCCGCCCCGTGATTGCGCGTCTAAGGGCATAATCTATCTAGGTCGGTGTTGTTTACTGTATCTGGCGCACAATCTATGCACACAGATATAGCCAAATAGAGAGACGGACCAGTAACGACATATATGAACACACTAGCATTGATAAGGACGTAGTAAGAGCATAATATGGGCCTATGTAATATAATATACCTTTAATTATAGGCGAGCATGCATGTATATATCTTATATACGCCATAGCGCTGACTTATTGTGGGTCTATTCCTCCCATTTCTTCAGAGGTTACCATACACCTTTTATAGTTGTTGATGACGCTATAACCTTTGCCCTCCCGTGATTATATCTCGTGTTCTGTGTATCTAGCCTCGTAGCTAGGATGCAATATACCAGCAAGAATCCTGATTAATGACGATTGTACCATAAAAGAAAACGAGCTAAAGCACAGAGAAACTACTAGCGAGCAAGGAAAAGGGCCTCAGGGACCTGGAAAAGAAAACTGCAGCCAAAGAATTTGAGTTGAAGCACAATCTAGAACAAAACACATACTCTCAGTCTTATATCACCATCATGGAGAACAAAATTGAAGAGCTAAAGAAAAGTAATAGGATGCTTCTCTTGAAAGCAGCTGCCACACCAGAAGCCTCCACGCAGCTAGAGAACATGCCTTGGTCGAATCGACACTGCTGTAACAGTGAGTGTTGTGGTAACATTCACACTCGACCCAACGAAGCAGGAGATGGAGGATCAATGCAGTATCTTATTGCAAGGGTGTCTGATCTGGAAATGAAAATGCTTGAAAGTAGAGTATATCAGCTAGAGACTCAACTTAAACAAAGGCCTCTCAGTAGTCAGACGTGTGCACCTTGTCAGCACTGCGGTGCTCATCAGAATTCAAGCAACATTCCAGGAGTAGTGACAAACCTAGCATAGCCACAAGCATATAGATCACCTAACCGAGATGCGTCTCTGTACAGCCTTCCCCCAAGGCAAACTGATGCTCAGAACTACCCCCAGCATGTACGTGTAGCACCAGGACCTTATGATACTAGTACTCCACCTCGGTGGCCGCCCCAAAACCAGCATAGCACACAATATAACCAGTTCCCTCATGGTAGGCCATCCCAGAATATTGCTGAAGAACCGTGTTATGGTAGACAGGGAAGCACTAGAATGACATCATCTGGTCAGTACACATCACATAACAACCAATCACCTGATCGGTATCAGAACCTGCAGTGCAGTCATTCAACACAAAATACCGCTTCTGAGAGACCCCATCATAACAGCCATGCAGGTGCAGAATACTTCCTCCCCGCCTAAAAGCAATGCATATCAACTCGTCGATTAACCAATCTCGAAAGACCAAAGCATGGCAGCAAAAACCAGCTGAAAAAACATCTGGCAGAACGGACGAAGGCGGCATGTCTCCACCCGCATGGCACAGCCCATGTACTAACAGTGACGATTCCCAGCAAGACCAACAGGATGCTGACTAACTACCTCACTCACGGCCACTGCATACTAAACAGATATCCAACCAGTGCCGGAACCTGCAACCAGATCAACGGCATCATTTTTTAGAGGTGGGCCACTGGAAAAAACAGAAAAAGCGACATACGAGTCAGCCAAAGACAAAACCACAGAAAAAGCGACAACATGTTACTATGACGACAGTAAACCAGATCCCCGGTCCTCGAGTGAACGGTCCATTGGAGACACGCCCAGTATGGCCTCAACGTTATCCATATCTTGTTCCACCGGTTATCAGCCATCAAGAAGCTGCCCCTGCAGTACGTCCGCCAAACTACCAGCGTCAACAGGCAGTACGGGACAGACCTCCAATGATGAACATGATGTTTCCCATGACTCATCTCCAACCTACTGTACAACAACAGTCCCTAGCAAGGCCAATCATACCACACCCGTATTCGACAGGCTCATATCTGCAGCAGCTACTTCCTGCCGCCCCCCGCACTGTAGCCCAAATCCAACAATGGGTACCAACACAATCTCAACCCATGATACAGTTCAAATAGGCAAGCCTATGAGCAGTGCCACAAGTGATCCGCCTGTTGTAATTCTGCCAATGGCAGATCCACCTGAGCAAAGCCAACCAGCTCAGGAAGAAAACGCATCGAGTGCAGCGGCTATAGATGGTCATCGCCTGATTAATATTGCAACACTGAACGCAAAGAATGCTGAGACAAATATTGGTTACCTTCATATGCTCTCAAAGAATAACGAAATCATCCTACTGCAGGAGCACTGGCTCTACAGGTACAAGGTGGAAGAAGTACTAACAAAGGTCTACAGCAAAGGCAACTTCCATGCCAAGTGTATTGACGATGATGATCCAATACCACCACTTCAGGCACCAAGAGGCTACAGTGGGACAGCCATCGTTTGGTCAAGTAGTCTGGACCAGTACATCAGAAAAACAGATGAGGGAAGTCATAGGATCGTGGCATTAGAAATACTTACTGAAGTGCCAATCTACCTTATTAATGTGTACATGCCTTCACGTGGAAATTCCCAATCCAAACGCGAATTTGAGGCAGTCCTGGATGAAATTCATGAACTTATAGAAAAATATGAAGGAACTCATCTCATCATAATAGGTGGCGACATAAATGCATCAGCTCATAGAGATAAAGGGATCCCTAGAGACCAAAAGCTAAAAGACTTCATGAGTGAGCATGATATACATCTTCCTCAGAATTACCCTATCAAACCTACATTCTGTTCTGAAAGTGGAAAGTTATCATCACAAATAGATTACTGGCTGCTGTCTGGCAGGTCCAAGCCTATGGCCAAACAAGTCACGATAACTCCAAAACATCCACTGAACCTCTCAGATCATACTGATGTGATACTTACAGCTGCGGTTACCTTCAACACCCACAAGAAGGTAGGTAAAGCACAAGAATCTAAAATGCATCTCCAGACAGACCATATCCCTGAGAGAATTCACTCGAGAAAGTGTGATGTTGAGCAGTACAAAGAGATGGTTGATGGCATCCTATCTGGCAAGACCCCGGAAATAGAAAGTAATCTAGCAGCACATATGATGGTAAAGACACTCTCAAGTGCCATGCACAGCGCTTCTCTCCAGGCTTCTGTGTGTTCAGTCAAGGATGGAACAAGGAAGCGCCCAAACAACAACAAAATATGGACCCCAACTTTAAATGCCCTGGCCACTATAAGTAAAAAGCACACAGGATATGGATTCTTGAAGGCAAGTCAATTGAGAATGATAATGCTGCAAACCGTAGGCGAAAAGATGCTAGGCGGGCATTACGGTAAGCTATACGACTGATGAACAGGCAGAAACGGAGTGACCACTGCAACAAGATCATGGAGGCACACGAATATGGCAGACACACCTTCTTCTACCTAATTGCAAAACAACGTACTCTAGGCAATAATGCAATCCACCACCTTATACACCATGGAACAACGTGTACTGATGAAGCTGATATATTAGTGGCATTTAAGGAACACTTTGGTGCACTGGCCAGTCCTCTTCAAGATGCAGCATTCGACGAAGCCTATAAGACCTTAGTGGAGAACGATCTCATCGTAATTGAAGACCTATGTCGTAACCAGAAAAAACAGAATCAGCCTGTAACAGAATTAGAGCTCAGGGAAATCGTAGCTGGGTTTAAGAACAATAAAGCTCCGGATTATCAAGGACTAACTGCAGAGCATCTGAAGCATGCCCCGGCAGCAGTATTTGATCACTTAGCAATTCTAATGAACTATATTCTCTCAAAGGGACACGTTCCATGTGACATGAAGCAAGGAATATTAACACCTGTCCTCAAGAAAGATAAAGATAGTAAACTAGCAACAAATTATAGGGGGATTACGGTCCTGTCATTAATCGGGAAGATACTTGAGAAACTGCTTTTAAAACGAACCAAACATAACCACGATAACATTCAGTCCATGTGGCAGAGAGGATTCACAGAGGGATCGTCCTCCAACAACACAGCGTTGATCATTTCAGAGGTTGTGAACGAGGCCAAGGACAACCAGGAACAAGTCACGCTAGATGCCTGCAAGGCGTTTGATGTAGTTTGGCACGCTTCACTCCTTCGTAAGATATACACCAGCGGAGTCGAACAATCACTCTGGGGAACCATCCAAGACCTCTATACTGATGCCGAAACTGTGGTCAAGCTTAAGGGTCGAATTTCCTCACCTCTGCAGATCCAGCAGGGAGTACGCCAGGATGGAATCCTTTCCACCATCCATTATAAACTATTCAACAACAATCTCCTACATATGATTGAAGATATGCAAGTCGGATAAAAAATTGGACACATTAATTGCTCAGCACCAACTTGCGCTGATGACATTGCCATTCTCGCACGCGATACTAATCATCTCCAAGAGATTCTCAACGTTGTCCACCACTACACCAATCAGGAACGGTACTCCATCAATCCAGCAAAGAGTGCTCTTATCTTTCTTAACAAACGACCAAACGAAATGGCCCAAAATACAGCTAGGAGAAAAACAAATCCTTGAATCAAAGTGTGAAACACATCTTGGTATAGAACGTTCCCTACGGGGCAAAGAAAATGTGCAGAAGAGGATTCAAATGGCACAGAGAATGGTGTACTCCTTGATGGGAGCTGAACTACACGGCAATGGCGGAATGTCTCCTGCACTAGCTGCGCATGTATGGAAAATATGCTGTCGTCCAAGATTACTCTTTGGTCTAGAAACTCTGGAAATGAACCAAACCGAGATTAATCTCATGGAGCAATTCCAACGCAAAATTCGCCGGCAACTCCAATCCCTTTCAAAGTGTACATCCTCAACAGCAACACTTTGCTTACTGGGCATAAGACCTATAGAAACTGAGATAGACGGCAGAAAACTGAACTTCTTAGGAAACATACTCAGAAACCGAGAGACGCTAGAGTATCAAATAGCTGCGAGACAGTTAGCTGTAAAGAGTTTCAGAAGCAGCAGCTGGTTTATGAGATGTCAACACCTACTCTCTAAGTATGACCTTCCAAGTATCTACCAGCTGATTGACAGCATCCCTTCAAAACCTCAGTGGAAAGCAGCAGTAGACACACAGGTGAATAAAGTTGTTCATGAAGGCTGGAAGAATGACGCCAGCACAAAATCCACCCTCAAGTATCTTAACGTTCTGGACTGCTCAGTGAACCGTGTCCACCATGTCTGGAGCTCTACTGATAATACAACAAGTGATGTAAGACGTGCCGCGATAAAAGCGAAACTCCTGGTTGATACATACATTCTACAAGCTAATCGTAGTCGCTTTAGGCCCATTCTCACTAATAAGGAGCGTTTCAGCATGCAAACATCTCAAAATTGAAAACCCACATAAACTGCATGATTTGGCTGGAATTTGGTAAAGTAGCATATGGAGAATCATCTCTAGAATTTTCAATAGCACCAGTTCAGTATTAAAATTTTGGCAATTCAACAGACAAAGCACATCCAAATATACATTTTCATATGTCATACATACGTTACATTGTACTCATGACAATTAAAGGGACATCAATTATTAGCTACCTGTCTTTATTTATGCTAAAATTATTGGCAACATAAACGTCCAAATGAAATAGCATATTTGAGGATAAAATGTCATGATGATGGGAATACACACTGAGACACCCACCTGCATGGTAGCAGAAAAAATTATTTATGTAATTAAAATATATGGACATATTTTGCCACGTAAATAATATTTATCTGTGCATTAACTGCGTTTTCTGTAAGTATGTAGATTAGCACGAGAAGCTGTTTAAGATGAAAATCATATCTGTTTTCTAGAAGTCATTTCAGGGGCACATCAATAAGCTAATTTTGTAAGCATAGTCTGAGTAACGTATGTATGTAACGAATGTACTCATTGCTGTGTCTAGAATCCATAGCTAAATAGATGGACAATAATTGATATGCAGCTAGATATATTATTAAATCTCTTTTGTGTAAGGAGCAATGATGTAAGCCATATCATCTTTCACATCTAACTGCATGATACCATAGCAGGGATGGACCACAACCATGTCAAATATACCAAGTATGTGTGCAGACATGAGAAAATTGGGCGATATGGCTTTTGCACACTTAATAAACGTTGATTTTAAGTGAAATCGTTTTTTACTTATCAAATTACATTCAGCGTGAATGTTGTTTTACAATGTCAATAACCACAAACAGTAAACACTAGAAAATAACATGTAACGTAAGTAACACAAAAATAACGTACGTATTTGCAAGTATAACTTCAAACGAACTGTTAACCCTTTAATGACGAAATTTGGTCAGTAAAATTACAATTTTCTCCAAAGAAATGCCCATTTACAGGTCAAGAGAAGAGTATTTTTGAAATTTTACCACTGGTATGACTGGCTCTTTTATCGAGCCAGTTATTCCAGTGGTAAAATTTAAAAAATAGACTTCTTTTGGCCTGTAAATGGGCATTTCATAAGACAACTGCACAGGCCAGTTTCCGCCGACTCAGACGTAAAAGGGTTTAATTCAACGGTTCAAATCATTTCAAGGTAAAGAATGGAATTTAACCCTTTGAACCCGAAATATCAGAATCGAAAATCATAAGAAATATTATGTTGAATATTTTGAAACTAATTGAACTGGAAGCTGTTGGGTACCAATTGGTTCAGGGAGTGTCAAATTTGTTTCAAAATATTCAACATCTTAGCTGTATAGTTGCGTTGAAATTGGACTCCAGGGATCGAAGGGTTAATACATAGAAGTTCTTTGATTAATTTTGGTGTTCCTTAAAGGCCCTTTCAACCATGCTTTCTTCCTCCTCATCTAGCATGAAATGTCTGCCAAATTTACCACATTTACTCAATTGAGAAATCTTACAGAGAGTATATTTACTCTTAGTGACCCACAAACGGTCTGGATTTTGTGGCCATTTGTAGAACTCTCTAGCCTTCACCATGAAATTTATTTTACATTCCCCGTCCTCTACATCAATTTCATCAATTACTCCAATGAACCACGAATCATCATACACAGCAGCAACAAAGTCATCGTTCTGCAAACCACAGAAAACATCTACCCCACTAACAACGGCCTCAGAATTGGTCGTTACAATATCAGACTGGGATACAGTGACTGTTTCAGACATTTCTTCATTAACAACAGGTACAGAAACTGGCATTGTCACAACAGGTTGTGCCGTGTCAGTAACAGTTTCTGTCGTGTTGTTAGGAGCAATGGTTGTTTGCTTTTTCTTAACATGTGGCACTAACTGTTCATCATTCCAGGTGTCACAGAACATTCCTGTGATACAGATATTGCAATAGCATGATGTTTCTCTAGTCTTAATGTGAGATGATGTGACTGCAGCAACAGCGTGTAATTTCATCGTCTGGCGGACTGGCTTTATAGCAATGTTTTCCATCATTGCTTCATTCTTAACTTGGCACAGTTGTTTAGAGACAAAGATAAATTTAACTTGTTTCATTGTGGACGTTTCGGACCATTTATAGAAGTCAAGTGGATTTTGAATTATCACCTTTCCTTGACGAATAGCGTCATTTGCCATGCGTTTTGTCGTTCCTCCGAGACCGTCACATGGTCCCTTCCCGTGACCTGACTCAAAGTAATTCCACCTTGCTGAAATGTTATAGATATCCTTGTGGTTTGCGATCAAGTGAAAAATGTATCGATTCCTATACTGGCTTGATGGAGAATCAGTCCAATAATGGAATGCCTTTACATCAGGGTCTAAGAGTTTAAGTGCTGGCACAATTTCATCAATAAAGGCACATACAGTGGTCGCAGAATGGGACATCTCGTCTGAGATGATGACATAGCTTTGATGCAAGAGCTTGCCTTCTTCACTATAATACACAATGACTGGGTGAATGGTAACAGCGGATTGGTTCCAATAGGCAGACTGGACTTCATTCAGAAACTGGCAGGTAAAGTTTTCTGCGAAATCCATCTGAATGACCATTTCATGTTGTGGTAGGTTTTCTTTCAATGTATGTAACTGTTGAAATTGCATACGGAGTCGGGTGACATGGTCGGCAAATTCTTCTAGCTCTTTCTTGATGTCTGATATAAAACTAACACTATCTGATTGTTCCTCTACTATGGTCAGTTTTTTAAAACCATTATCCTGCTCTACACGTTTCCACATTTTAAATCGTACATGATTGGGTAGCACACGCAATAGTTCGTCAATCTCATGTTGGTGGATAAGTAGATGTTCAGGATTTTCACTTATTCTTATACCGGACTTACGTAGTGCTTGCACCTTCAGTGCCATATTTTGGTGCCGTAAGCACTGGCATGTGGTCCGAGTGATAAACGATGCTAGTAATATGTACTTTGGACGTAAGCGGCAAAACGTTGCGAGGGAAACCTTAAGATAAGTATTCTCTGCTGTAAATTTATAGTGGAGGTTTCTCATGTAATCGGTTAGCACCATGGTCTGACGTTTCTCTCCGGTATGGTCCTTTGCTGCATCTGACTTACCAGGTTGTGTTCTGGAGTTATCTTCTCTACTAAGAAATGTAATAACCAATTGTTCTATCTCCTTGGATAAACACAGGCGATGCTCATGTGGTATAGTGGTCTGTTTCGACGTATATTTCCCCAGACAATGACGACTCATACCAGTTGCTTGGCTGATTGCTTTGACACACCGATACTTTCTAGCAATTTTACCTGAAAATATACGATGTAGTAATGCCCGTTTTCTTAGGGTACAGCCCTGTTTTGCGTGTGCGACTTCTGCAAGAACAACGTTGCCAAGCAACAGTTTTCTTCTGGCTAAATTTTGGCGAGTGGGTGTCAGTGGCAAGTCTTTAAGGTCAACCTTTGTACGCCTACGTGGTGTTAAAGTGTTTGGGTTACTCGAAGTATTATGGGTGCGGATCTTTTTGGTAAGACGCTCTATCTGTTTATTTCGCGATTTAGCCTTTCTTTTATGCTTATCCATATCTGCCTTAAGCATCCTAATAGTTTTGTGTGCTCTGGCTAATGCACGAGTCTTGACTTTCTTTATGCCTACAGATTTGTTGCTAGACTGACTGTTTCTTGTGGGAAGTTTTATAATCACCCTTGAACCATGAGAAGGTCCGGAACTGTCTTGACTGTTGGACGCAGTATTGTCCGATCGAACATAGCCACTTTCGCTTTCATCTCCCGATTCTGAATGTCTCTGTAATTGTTGCTGTTTTCTGAGCCTTGAGAGTTGATTTCGAAACTTTGCACGCTTGTTGCGCTCAGCTAATTTGTTAGCACAAAGGTGAGAAGCAGGCACATAGTATTGATACACCCGAATTCTTTCCTTTTGCGGAAACTGTGCTCCTTTCAGCTTTAGCCGTTCCCTCTAGGCCTTCTGGATTTCGGCTCTAGTTTTGCCCATTCTGAAATTATAGAAATAAAAACTGCATTAATCCTTTGAAACGGAAAGACCAAATACAAAAAGTAGTCAGTTGCAATTTAACCCTTTAGTGACGAAATTTCATCAGTAAAATTTCAATTTTCTCCACAGAAATGCTCATTTACAGGTCAAGAGAAGACAATTTTTGAGATTTTACCACTGGAATGACTGACTCGATTATCGAGCCAGTCATTCCAGTGGTAAAATCTCAAAAACTGTCTTCGATTGGCCTTTAAATGGGCATTTCATAAGACCACTGCACAGACCAATTTCGGCCGGCTCAGACGTGAAAGGGTTAATAACTATTGTGTCAAAAATACTAATTTGATCTGGTGCAATTACTGCTTAAGGCTACAACAGCTTTCAATCAAATTAGTTTCAAAATCGTCACTAGTTTTCTGTATGATTCACTGGTGTTGGAACATGAGGTGGTGCAGATGGTGGCATTGGTGGTGCTGGTGGACTGGTGATGGTGGTGGAGGTGGGGGGTGGGGGGTCCAGTACTCCCTGACCTACCCTAGTTTCGTCCCAGGTTAGTATAAGTTCGTTACACCTATGGCTTTGTCTTGAACTTGACATTCTGGTACTTCAGGAGTCAAAGGGGTAAGTAACGTATGTATCATATGTTATTGTTACATACGTTACCGAACGTTATAGCATTTGCTTGTAAAGTACAATTTAAATTGATAATATTTTAATATGGTATGAATGCCTATATTTACTACATGATGTCTTCCGATGATTTACTTAATTTTTTGCAACATTCAGGTGATAATGCTAACTATAGCATAAATCACTCAGTTTCTAAAGCTAACCATTCATTTTATCGAAATTATCTATTCAAATTGAATTGATGAAAACGTAATATGCATTAGAACATAAAGAGAAATAATATGTGCGACAAAAGAAGGCTAACGTTATAAGCCTGAACTGAACTGCTTGAATTACATGAGGGTCTATTATGTGATACATACGTTACCTATAGGTGATACATACGTTACCTATAGGTGATACATACGTTACCATAGGTAACGTATGTATTTCTCATCATCATATATTTATATACAGCATGCAATACATTATTCATGAACAGAATAACTGAGCATGCTTTTCTTACTCGCATCACATACACAGGACATATTAATGGTAGTTGGAGGAAAGTATACTTACTCTGTCTTCGGAGTACTATAACTGTCTTTCAAACTTTCTAACAAACTTTCAGAATTATGATACACAACGTATAACCATGTGCTGTTTTGATTAGTCTCGATTCAAAATGGCTAGCAGACGCATTTTCCTTAATACAGAGTTATGAATTAGAAGAAATCAGGTTAGTTTCGTATTAGTTAGTAACGTAGGTATTGGTCACGTATGTATCAAACATTTCAATATGATGGGAAAATAAAGACTTAACGCAGATATAAAGCATATTTCTATGATAGAGTGGAGAAAGTATATATACTCTGTCAATATGTTGCTTAATCACAACAATTGCAATAATTGTGTGTATTTAAATATGCAGGTAACGTATGTATCAATAAGTATATAACCAGTGATTGTGGTATGGATTTGTTGTTGTTACTATTGACAGGTGACAGCACGCTTTTCATGCTATAGGGAAACTGAAAATGGTTATAGAACATGTTGCTTTAGGCATGTTTACCCGGCTTTATCGTGTTTCTTATTGTTCTTAAAGAGTCTGATACACAGTGGTAACGTATGTACTGTTTCAGAGGCGACCTCTCTTTGACTAGATATAGCATCACATAAGAAATAGTCTACTATGCAACACTGCCCTCCACACATCCCCTTTAAATGCACAACTGATAATCCGATGGTAATATGTAGCTGATTGCATGACCATAAAGACATATTACCTCCTGCAGTAACAGCTATTTAACTGGCGACAGGTAACGTATGTAACAAATCCATGATTGTAAGTCATCCCAAGAATTCTTCTTGAAATGTATTTTAATGAAAACTTATTTGCAGCTTCAAATTGTATGTCGGCTAGAGACAGAGCCATGTTTAACATATATATTGATTGTTGTGGTGCTGTTATAGTGCTATGACAGCAATTGCTCCTCATTAGTGAGAATGTGCCTTTAATCAGTTTGCTGCACCTGACACATGCCAGCTTTGTTGGCTAACAGAAGAAGACAGAACTCACTTCCTCGTAACTTGTCCAATGCTGATGGAATCCAGAAAACCGTATCTAGAAGATATCCGCTCTGTTGTACTCCAGGAGATCGACCCAGTAGCATATGATAGGCTGATTGCTGACCCAGAAAATGTGGCTCAACTAATCTTGGACCACTCCAAACTTTTCACCTGCTCTGATATCAACCTGTCTGCAGAGAACTATCAAAAAATATCCAGAATCACACACGCTCTCTGCTATGCCCTTCATTTGAAGTGAACTGACCTGGAAAGCCATCTGTATATAACTAAATCTCCATGAATTTGTACTTTGTGCACATACACCTTTTGCCGCACTGACTTTTGTCAAGCTGTCACACACGAACTATGTACAGTATGCACACACTTCTCAACACGATTCGAATTGCTTGCCTGAGCTACGGTTCCTGGGAAATTAATATAACCTGGATACTCTCCCAGGAGCATCAGTGTCGCAACGGATTCAATCCAGCTTGTGCGCGTGTGCTCGGCAACATCCGTTGCTTCTTCGTGTCTTCCGAACATTAGTTAAATTAATAAAAACTTTAATAATAAAATATTGTGCAATTCAAGTTGCAACTATTCGTTACCCTGCTCGTGCCAGGGTTGAGCCCATCGAGGCTGGCGTTCCGAGTACAGATTACAGATTACAGATGGCATATTACAGGCGCGCGCGGGACAGGTCACGTGTTTTACAGCTATACTGAACAGGACGGAGCTGTTTATTTTACATTTGTTCTGAAGCTTCCAGTGTGTTTGTGAATAAAACAGGAACATTTGTTCTGAAATTTCGGCTTATTCGTGAATAAAAAAGCAACATTAAACAGCAACACAAAACATCTGCCATCTGTGTAAGTCACTTTATAATAAGGACATTTAGTAAAATTAGTTACGTCACACTCACGCCGTCTCACTAATTCTTAGCGCAGAGGACCATTTTTAAATGGATCCGTTGCAAACGCAGGACGGACGGCTGGCTATGTGTGATGCTATCGATCCGGCAGGCCGGCGTTTATTATATTTTTAGTAATCGGTTGACTGATCCGGATAACAAATATTGGTCCTAATATCTAACCTGTTTGATTTTCAAAAATTTTACAAAAATTCACCAGAGTCGGAGCCAGAGGTCCCTGGACACAATTGCGGGTCGAAGCGAAAGGCAAACCAAAAGAGGGCTCCTTCCCAGAAAATTGTGAAATTCATACGATTATTTGTGTTAAATAAAATGCACGCTAGAAATGCCGTTTGACTGTTTGTTGCAAAAGTGTTTAGGAACGTCTCATTACTCATATCATATATGAAGAGAAAGCTACACAGCTATCATCCCACAATGATCCTGCACACTTCAACATGTCAAGATATTTTGCATTTATGATGTTCATCTGCAAAATACCATTTCAAAAAGACCACCCTTCCAGAGTATCCATCCATCATCTGACCTCGTATCGCGTCATAATCAGCTCAGCTCGTGTATGAAGATGTCATACGCATTATGTCACAAAGGCCGTCATCAAATCTAAAATGGTCTGACACGGTGTATGAATTGTATGTCTGTAATTCTTTGCTATTTAATAAACATGCTGTTGAATATTTTGAAACTAATTTGACAGCGCTTTTGCTGCCTTAGCACCCAGTCAAATTAGTTTCAAAATATTCAACAGCTTACCATACCTGTGTATTTTTTTGGGATCGATCGATCCCAACATCATCACCACCATCAAATCTCTAATGGTCCAACACGTATGAATTGTATGTCTTTGTAATTCTTTCCTATTTAATAAACATGCTGTTGAAAATTTTGACACTAATTTCACTATCCGCTGTTTGCTGCCTTAGGCAGCAATAGCACCCAGTCAAATTAGTTTCAAAATATTCAACAGCTTACCTGTGTATTTGGAAATTGATAGTTAGGGTGTTCAGAGATCGATCGATCCCAACACGAGCCAGGTGTGGGTGGAGCTTACCTGGAGATGGGCGGGGCATAGCTAAAACCGGAAAGGTCCATTGCCTATATTAGTCTTGCAAATGTCATAATTTATGTCAACTTCCTCGACAACCCCGTATTATCAAAGTAAAACAGCATCTTTGATGTAAATATCACACAATCCTTCTGTTTACTAAAGAAAATCTTAGGCTATATCTATTATATCTCATTTAATCTATTAACCAATATACTGTTTGACCAACCGATCGACCGACTTAGGCACCAGTATCATGTCTCCACCCATATCTCGCAAAGCTGGGTGTGGTAGGTGGTAGTGATTAGGTGATTGATTGATTGATTAAGGATGTGATACAACTTACAAGAGTAATCAGAGATTGCAGACATCACCCTGCCATTTTTTAATTTTCTAGATTTTTTTCCAGATTTCGCGGATTTCTTCCGATCACGCCAAAAGTTGTAAAACACTAGTGTATGCTATCACACTTTCTTGTGTTAATATTTGAGCAAATTCGGATCAGTAGTTTCTGAGATAAGACTATATCCAGAATCTGATCTGATGCCCAGCCCCACCCCCCAACCCAGGTTCTTTTATGAGGATTACGGCTGGGAATCATCTTGCACGGCAAGTTCTTTCCTTGAGTTAACATTTGAGCCAAACCGGATCCGTACCGGTTGCCGTCGGACAAGTGTTTAATTTTCGCAACAGGACCATCAGGACAGCCATCACCACCATTACCATTACCACAACCAACAGCACCATCATTACTACCACTCCCATCACCGACAACAACAACAAAAACAAGCCTGTCATCGTAACCATGACCCAGCATAACCACCACCATTATCAGCACCACTGCCAACACCACTACCACCACCATCATCATCACCACTACCACTACCACCACCACCATCATCACCACTACCAGCACCAACACAATTACGTACAAGAGCTCCACCGCCTGTAACAACAACACTACCGCCACCAACAACACCACCTCTACAGCCATCACGAGCAAATCCACCACCACCATCACCAACAACAGAAACAACAACAAAATCCACCTTCGCCACCACCCCATCACCACACAAACACAACTATCGAAACAATCATCATGACAATAATGTCGCATCTTGTATGGTGGAAAAAGCGTCAGAATCTCCTAGTAGGGGTTTCGCTGCACCTACCCCTCCCCCAGCTGTCCGTGTACACGGATGCATCGCTGGAGGTGTGGGGGTGGGGGTGGGGGGGGGCGCCTGCCTGGGAGAACACCAGGTCTCGGGCACATGGACTCTCCACGAGAGCCAGCTGCATATCAATCTGTTGGAAATGATGGCAGTGGAACTGGCGTTGGAAGGGTTTCTTCCAATGATCAGGGGCACGGTGATATTGATACGGTCGGACAATTCGACGGTAGTATCATACATAAATCGCAAAGGCGGGACCAAGTCACCCACACTGTGAATCAAAGTGTGGCACTTGATTCAATGGCGCAGGAATTACTCGGTTGTTTTGAAAGCAGCTCACATTCCTGGGCGAGTGAACATTCTGGTGGATCCTTTGTCTCGCAGACAGAGAATTCGGCCAACAGAATGGTCCCTCAACCCTCCAGTTCTACGAAGGATCTTCGAGTATTGGGGCAAACCCAACTTGTTCGCCACAAGGGAAAATGCTCAAATCATGACTTATGTCTCGCCGATTCCAGATCCAAATGCCGTCGATACAGACGCTTTGGCGATAAGCTGGAGGGGGGTGCACGCTTACGCGTATCCACCCACCATTCTTCTGCCGAAGGTATTAGTGAAGATCAGGGAGGAACCGTTCCTGGTCCTGCTAATAGCGCCGTATTGGCCCAGCAGGGCGTGGTTCACGGATCTTCTAGATCTGCTGGTTGAAAACCCAGTGCAATTACCCGAGATTCCGAACATAATCTCCCAGGCCAAGGGACGCTTCCTACACGAGCGTCCCGAAATGTTCAAATTGACTGCGTGGATGTTATCAAACAACGTTCCACGTCGGAAGGCTTTTCTCGACAAGCTGCTGATTTCATCAACAACAAGGCTAACAGATTTGCAGACTGGTGTGAAGAAAAGGGTATTGATACCTTTCAATCCACTATTCAGCAAATAGCAGACTCTCTGTGAGCTGTTCTTTTCAGGACTAGCTCCCGTCACAATTGCTGGATACAAGTCAGCTTTGGCATCAGTTATCCCTTGTCTAGCCAACAGGAATAGTCCAGAGGTGGCCCAGTTAAATGTGATGGTGAAGGGAATGAGCAATCTCCGACCGATACAAACCGGTAGTCATTCCAGCCTGGAGTCTATCTTTAGTGCTTAATGTACTGGCCAAGCACCCTTTCGAACCGTTGCATTCGGCTAGTCTAAAGCATTTGACTCTAAAGGCGGTCTTTCTATTGGCAGCTTCCTCAGCTAGAAGGCGCAGTGAGATCCATGCACTTTCAGCAGAGGGGGACCGATTTATTGTCTCCGGAGAGGGTCTGCGTCTTCTGCCAAGAGCAGAGTTTATGTCAAAGAATCAATCTGAGATATCCCGGCAAACCGATCATTATACCGAAACTAACAAGGTTTGATCGTGATGCCAGTGTCTGGTGCCCGGTCCGTGCTTTGACTAAGTACAGGAAACAGACAGACTCGTTACGGTCAAACGATAGACATCTATGGATCTGCCATAAGAAGCCTTATGGCGCCCCATCCATGGATACTATCTCCCGTTGGGTAGTCGAATGCATTCAGACTACTCATGAGATGGCGACTGGGCACCAGGTGCAATGCGCAAGGGCACACGATGTTAGAGGAATAGCCGCCTCGACCGCCCTTTACAGTGGTGTTCCATTGGAGGACATCATGGCCATTGCACAATGGCACTGTGAGTCCTCATTCACGGATTACTATATGAGGGATGTGTCAGACTTAGCCAATACACTCGCTTTAGCTGTTTTGAAACGATAGTTAAGTGACCACACTGCTCTTTTCCCTTTTTTACTTTGGTAAGAAAGAATGTAGAAGCAGACATGGTCGAGCGAGAGGATGACAACCAGATTGTGTCAGTGATGGCCGGACAAGTGAATGGTTGGAGGCGGTACGTCTGGATTCCATTTATCATGAGGTAATTCAAGATTGAGTTTTTTGTATTATGTCTATATATCATGTTCATTCATCTTATATATTCATGCTCATTCTCAGGCTAATACATGTGTATATGCAAAGCTGGGTTGGGTTTTGGACAGTCCAAAACTATCTTTGAGCAGACATTGTCCAAAACCTGTCTAAAACCTGTCTTAAATGGTTTAAACCAGTCCAAAACTGTCCAAAATTGTCCAAAACTGTCCAAAACTATGTTGGACATATCACCATACTCTTATGCATCATCATCCAATTAAAAAATAACAAGAAATCAGAGATTGCATCAAAAGCAATATATTAAACAAATCCATTTATTATGAGTTATTATTACATTTTTATCAAATACATACAATTAAAACTTAAAAGGCTTCATTAGGTTTAATTAGTAGTCCAAATCAGACAGCCCTCTCAACATCCTGTAGCAAAACACTAGCTTTGACGCTTTCTCTACTCCAAGCCTATTACGGATTTTAGTGTGGATATAGCTAAAATTGCTAAAAATTCTCTCAATCGATGCTGATGATGCTGGTGCTTCAAGCAGCTGAATAGCCATATCAATAAAATCACCTGGCACACCTAGTGTTTTCAAGGCCTTCCACCATGTCACTGAAGGCACTTGAACTGCAGCATCACAGAAATATGATGCAGGAAATGGGCTGCTTTTAGCCTGGTATGCAATAAATGTTGCTATAAAGCTAGGGTTCTTAGCTATTATCCAATTGTTCACTTCTTCAAACTGTTTTGCTACCAGCATCTCGCCCTGAAACTTTGGATGTAATGTGTATGCGACAAGATGCTCTGGCAGGATTGCCTTGCTGAAACGTGCTAACAGAGTTTTCTTGTGTGGTTCTAGCAGAGTGTTGTTTAGTAATTCAAGCCAAACATGGCATGCATCGGCTAGTGTTGATGTGTCACTCTGACATGTGTCAATTGCTATTGAAATTGGCCGAAGTTGTTCGGCTAAGTCTCTTGCATTTCTAAACAGGTTAAAGTCCATTATCTTCTTGACAATAGAATTATCTATTTCTCCTTCATGGTCTTGTACAATTTTCCTGAAATGTGGACGGTTGTGAATGAAGGAGTCAATACACACGAGTTGACTCTTCCATCTAGTGTCACAAGGAAGCTGTGGCTTAACACTACCAATACATTCCGAGAGCCAGGATAGTGGCTTGTGGTGATTCCTGAAATATTTTTGAATCTCAACTACATGCTTAATTAGCGTATCCGGTGTTATGTCTTGCCCTAGTAAGTTTAGCCAGTGTGCAGAACAGCCATAGACAATAAGATCATTGTCATCAGCCTTCACACCATCACGCATTTTTTCCATGTTGTTTGCATTATCTGTGACAATGCTCTTAACTGTACAGTTGTATTTTGTCTTAGCATATTGTATTGTCTCGACACTTCACCTTACAGTTTTCAGCACTTTTAGTCATAGAACCAGTGTCAAAGCTGTTTAGGAAGAAGCTCTTTCCTTCTACTTGCAAGCAGGATGCTATGATAGGTTCATTGTGAATGTTACTCCACCCATCCTCCACTAATGTTGCTGTCTTGCCATCAAGAATCACCTTCATATCCTCTGTCACCTGATCATGCACAGCATCTAGAAGCTTTCCACCAATCAGTTTACGTGAAGGGGGTTTATATCCTGGGCGTAGCATACTAACAACTTTTATGAACTGCGGATGTTCAGCCATTGAAAATGGAAGGTTACAAGCATAAAACAACCTCGCGACTTCTATATCTATTGCTGACTTCATCGCTGAGGTGGTAGTGATACAATGTCGGCTCAGATCGGGTTGAATTGATAATTGAACTGGACAGGTTGGTGAGGGTGGTGCTGATTGTGATGGCAATTCTTCTCTTAGTCGCTTTGTGCATGGTGCAGCTGATGGTTTGTCCAGCTGAAACAAAGAAAAGGGATATTACATGTGCTATATAAGCCAAATGTAGATATACACCCTACCTGGTCCAAGCCATTTGGGGACAAGATATGATAATCTTTTTAAAAATTTACATTGAAATGACTGGCATTGCAACAAAATCAGTCATTCCTATGTTGAATTTTCAAAAGTAATTAATTTTATGTCATAATTCAATACATTTAAAATTTGGAATGGATAGAGTTAAAGATAGACCACCCTTCTGTCAAATAAATGCATGTTTTTATTTATTTTCAAAACTTTGGGACTTGCTGAATATTAGTTTGACTGTTTGCATCAGTCTATCTGAAGGGTGTTAGTGTGCTATGCCAAATTGTTTTCATAATATTACTGTAGTAAAGGTATTCAGGCAAGAGTATTTCTGAACACCCTGGGTTGCAGAAAGTATAGGGTTAAGCAGATCATTGTGTGTTATTTCTAATCGTAAGCCAGCGCACTCACAGGCCAATTATCACACCTATACCATTGAATTGTAAAGAGGCTCAGCATGTGATTGTGGTTATCAGAGATTATCAGACCTGGCTCTATTACTAGCATGGCAAAGAGAATAATTAACTCAGGTATCTGAACTAAAGGTGAGACATCCTGTTGATAACCCCTATGCGGCCAAGACAATTACAGTGAATAGTAACCTTACCTACATTGTACATTATGACTTTTAAACACAACTTAGCACAAATTTTAGAAAATTTTTCACTGAAATGACTGGCTTAGTAAAAGCGGCAGTCATTTCACGAGTAAATTTGTTTTCCAGTCAAATTAGTTTCAAAATATTCTGCAGTTTTCCCGCATAGTGTCCTTGAAAATGATAGCTGAGGAATTCATCGGTGAAAGGGTTAAGGCATGTGTTAGATATATTGGACTCCTAGCACTCCAATGTCAACAAAAAACATTTTTCAAATAAAATTAAAAGATAAACTGTTTTTTTATTTTCAACAAATTTGTCATCGCCCAACAAAATTGTTGAAAAATGAAAACCAGTTTCCTTGGTATAGTCACAATAAAATATAGAATTTTTAATTATTGACATTAGAGGGCAAGGGGTTAAGCATTAATTTTATTTACCTTCAAAATCTTGATGTCTTTGCTGATATGTGTGTCTGCACTGTCTGTATCAGCCTGTTCAACAGGACTTTCAGTAGACTTCTCATGCTTCTCATAGTGTATTTTCATCCTTGCTACCTTGTTGACAACTGTGTACTCACACTCTCTACACTTAGCCATTTGTTTGCCATTAATCTTAACTTCCAAAAAGTGCTTCCAAATTGGATCCTTAGGCCTACCACCTTTGAAATACATATTAACTATTTCAAATACCATCAACACATAAATATTCAGGACAACAGAAGAATTCAAAGATTAATGTAGCACAAGGATATCTTTTTACTAATTGTCTAATTGATATCTAGCATTAACTGGGGATAGATGAAAACATGAAGAATCTAATTTATATTCTATCAGCTTAATGCCTTAATCCCAAATTTGCATAAGATCTTATGTAAACATAGCTAATGTGTGTACTGAGTAGTGCATTCTAAAATAGCCTTAGAGAGCAAGGGTCATCAGTTAATTGTTGAAACAACATCTTAGCAGACTATATTTTCTCTATGAGTTTAAGATTCTTCCATAGGCCATGAACATTTTGCAAGAAATAGATTTAGACACAGAGACAGTTCTCAATAATATAAACATCTAGCTGTACATAGGTAGTCTAATATGTTTACATTATTGATTAAATAGGGTTTCTGTGGGTTTAACACAACTGGTCGAAATATACAGAGTTAAAACATTTAAGACAAACAAAAGTTGAAAAAAATTAACCCATGGATTATAGAAAGAAGCAAATAAGACTCCTAATTTATTGAAATCATGTGTCCTTTTAGATTATTATTATTATTATTATTATTATTATTATTATTATTATTATTATTATATAGCAATAAAGTATCCAAAAATACATGTAGATAACCATCCATCAATATGTACATGTACCTGTATGTGTCTAAATGCTATATAGTTGTTTTAAGAAAATTACATTTCAGAAAAATATTTTTTATACCAATATTTTAGGTTTTGGACAGTTTTGGACAATTTAAGGTGTCCAAAACCTATTTTGGGCGAACGGTTTAAACCATGGTTTAAACCGCGGTTTAAACCACTAGTGTCCAAAACTTGCCAACCCTGATGCAAAGAGCAGTTAACCCTCTTGGCATATTTGTGTTTTCAGGCGAGATGCATGTTCGTGAGTTCTCTCCCTTTTCTTAGGAGAAAAAGGGGGGGGGGGGGCAGTGATGCGAATGTGGTTCGGTTCCGTTAACTTGACGGCCCTTTTTAGGTCGCCTTTAGTCAAGTTTTTAAGTCTAGCTCTTTCTCCAAGGGGCAAAAGTAGCATTTATGGCTTGCCCCATCCCACAAGGTTACTGACCAAATCTGGTGTATATCAGAAGTAACAGAATGGTGAGTATTGATCGAAGGAGAATGAAGGAAATTTAAATTTCCCTTTCTCTGAGATCTAACAATACTCACCATTCTGTTACGGACCCAGCCTCCCAGCCCCACGGAGGCAAGCCATGGATTTCTCTTGTTTGGTGGCTATGCAAACAATATGAGCTCTATGGCAAACGGGTACTCGGCAGTTGGGAGCCGAGTACCCGGTTTCAAGGAGTCGGTAAAGCTTTCTAAGTCTATAGTCCTAGAGCCAGCTGTCAGGACCAGCTGTATATCAGAAGTAACAGAATGGTGAGTATTGTTAGGGCTCGGTGAAAGGGAAATTTAGATTTCCTTCGATCTGCCCCCATTGTGCTCCTCAACACCATACAGAAATCATATCCAATATTACTCCACCGCCTCCCCAGCCAATGTGTGGCCCATTGTGCTCCTCATCTGCATACGGAAAATACTATCCACTATTACTCCACCCCCTCCCCAGCCAATCTGCAGTCCATTCTGTCCAATGTTAGTCTATGCCGCATCTGAGACAAGATCGTGTCAAAGTAGCTTTAAACATGGACGCAGTTGCACAGACATTGTATGGGATCAATGCATTCTTGTGTCAGTAGTCCTCTCAAAACACTGGGATTTCCACAAAATGGGCATTGAAATGTCACGCGCCTTCGACACAATTAAATGATCAAAGAACGATGAGCTGCGACATGTGAGACTACTACTTGCATACACCAAGCTGTGTGTACGACGCAAGTCGGTGACGCCTGCAGTGTTTGAGACATCAATAGGCTCTCCACAGGGAGATGGTCTATCCCCTGTGCATTTCACCTGTTCCCTTCTGAAATCTGTGCAGGAAAATTCCAAACGACCAAAACCCCCCATTGTCCATACTGGGTATACACCACGAGCTGGAATATGCCGACGACATACTGCTGGCATTGCTGTACGCTGCTATAGCTGCATCATGAGAACATAGCTTTCCAAACTGGAAGCTATGGATTCGTAAATCGAAGATGCCCTTGACAAAAAGACTACATTTATACAACGCAGCCTGTGTGTCCTTGATGCTGTATAACTGTAGCAGCTGCACAGCTCTAAAGGCAGCTCTAAAAAACTTGATGCGTGGCACCGTAAACACCTACATACCATGACTGGACACCGATGGCTAGACAGCATAATTTCCAATGATGCACTAGACAAGACGAGTCCGTAAAAGTCGGCCAGCAAAGATGGTCCAGTTTTGGCCATGTGCTAACGAGCCCAGAAGACACACCAGCACATAGAGCCTAAGAATTCGCCCTACTGGGACCCAGCAAATACAAAGACAGTAGATGATGTCATTACATAAATCTGTTAAGCCTGCTGCGAGGTGACCTCAAGAAAGCAGGACACGGCACACTTAAATCAAGAATGGACCAGAGGAAGCTAAAGGTTTTGGCTGAGGACAAGACACAGTGGGGAAAAAGCGAAGAAGGGCTGATTGCAGCTGTTGGATGTTTCCACTACTACAGCCTTCAGAAAATAGTAATAATACATAGATGTTAACTAAGCTTCTATTTTGCAGGTGCGCGCTAGAAAGATCACATGGTTTACATCTATACAAAGAAACATGGTGTGGCTGTTTATCTTACATCTGCTCTGAAGATTTCAGATTTAAAACTCAACACAAGACCTCGAGCAGCAAGGTAAGTCACTATTATAAAGACAAACCTAAATTTATATTGAAAAACGGCCACTCCACAAGATGTACACATAGCGTACCATCGAGCACCTATGTGTACACTATCCTTCTATGCATTACCATTATGGAATAACACTAATACAGATGCAAGATGCAAATCTTTACACACACATCGTTAACGTGATCGTGTCAATGTATCTAAGTCACCTATCCCATGATGGCGTAACTACTGTCCATTAACTCCTTGTTGTTGTGTGTAGCTTATCACGCTTAGGATTACTTGATCACAAATTCAATGTTAGCACACACATCAACCCGCTATATTCCAATAGTTCTTGCCAATATTATTTTGTAAATATGCAACGTAAAATATTTAAAGAGGTACATAAATTATAATAATTAATCTTGCCAAATATGTGTGACGGAGGACTTTCGTGCGTGAAGCAGACAGGCTATAAAATACAAGGATAAATTTATCCAATACCCATATCGGTGTTATATCTGTCAATTGGGCCGCATCGGGCCGCCATGAGATGAAATGTGGCTATCTTGAAAACAATACATTTTATATTTTGATCCCAATATTGGTATCCGCCTTTGGGACCCCTGGGTAAGCTCCCACCAAAGTTTTGAGAAGTGCCCTCCAATAGAACCAGCATTATATAAAGTTGTCTTTTTTAAGACAATGTTGCTGAAAGCTGTTGCTGTTGCATATTAGCTTTTGACTGAAACATTGACATACGTGTCCGAATCCACAGGCAGCCAAGCTGACCACGCCCGTCTTCTGATCGTGTCACCCCAGTTTGTGCAGTTTACCACGAGGAGTGGGTGGGTGTTGTTTAAATTATACCTAGGCCTATATATCTAAAACGTTTTGAATACTTACCAAAACACCTACTCATCACGCTTGCAGAGGTCTTAAACATTGTGTGGTTCATGTTTGGTTAATCATATTGGACCCAAGCCTGGGCACACACTTTCATATAATGATACTCATATTGGATCCAAGCCTGGGCACACGCTTTCATATAGTGATACAGCATCATACCATGCCAGTGGGGTAAAAAAGTCAAAGGTCAAGTTCACTGTGATCTTGGTAAAATGCTTAGGTTTTTAAACCGTAACATTTTCCGCTTAGCTCAACCTTCTGTCGTTATCTCATGTTCGGTTAATCATACTGGACCCAAACTTGGACACATGCTTTTTATAATGATACAGCATCACACAATGACCTCAAAGGGCAAGGTCACTGTAACCCTGGTAAAATCTTTTCAACATTAACATTTTCCATTTGGCTCAAATTAGCAGTTCATATCTCAACTATGGTTAATCATATTGGAGCCAAACTTGGATACATTGCTTCCATATAATGAGAGGGCATGCTATAGAACCTTTTCAATATTAACATTTTGCATTTAGCTCAATTTAGGAGTTCATATATTTTCTTTGGTTAAATATATTGGAGCAAACCTTAGACACATACGCCCTTATCATTGGAGGATATCATGCCATGATGTTGGAGTCAAAAGAGCAAAGGTCAAGATTATTGTGACATTGCTAAAAAAACTTTGGGTTTTTTCAACATTAAGATTTTGTATTTGGCTCAACTTAGCAGTTCATATTTCCTGTTTCCTTAATCCTCATGGACCCAAACTTGTAAACATGCATCCTTATACGGAGATGGCATGACATGACCTTTGGGCTAAAAGGTCAAAGATCAATATTATTGTGATATTGGTAAATGACTTCAGGATTAACATTTTGTGTTTTAACTCAACTTAGTAGTTCATATCTCATGTTTGGTTAATGATACTGGACCCAAACTTAAACACATGCATCCTTATAATGAGAGAGCGTGAAACAATGTCAGGGTCAAACAGTCAGATCTGAGGTCAAATGCATTTGCACGTGAATACTTTTTTACAAGTATTTGTATTTGCATAAAGATTTCAAGCCACAACTATTTGCATTTGCATTTAAGTTGTTTTGCTAAAGTATTTGAAATTTCAAATAGTTTTAAAATTCTTTTTCAAATACGTTTCATATAATAAATATAGAAAGCAAGATCTTCCAAGTAAGCCAAATTCAAAATGTTCCAAAACTTTATTTAATCATAAAGAATTTGTATCTGCTTTATGCTCATGAAAGCCCTTTGACCAATGAAATATCAGCTTCCCAAAGCCAATTCAATTTCATATGTTAACTGGTGTACATTCTTGAAACAAAATTGCTGTAAGCTGTTGGTATCTAATGTGACAGATTCAGATTTCAAAACATTGTAAAATGCACCAGACATTCTTCTACTGACCCTGTGCAATTATATTTGGCATTAATGTGATAAGGGTTAATATAATAGCTACAATATGGGTCAGTTTGTGAAATCATAATCAAAACAAACAATACTGAATGTAATCTCTAAAAGAAATATTTACATTTTCTATATTGCTTTTTCATTTGCTGAATTCATGATGTACATGTAATGTGTTAAATTATGAATACATGAACTGTTAATTCACACTAAGCAATAGAGCTAGAATCAAACCAAACAGAACCCGTGCTAAATATTTTGAAGACAATTTAACTGGAAGCCAGGGCTACCTTCGGCAGCAACAACTAGGCAGCAAACAAATTTCAAACTATTCATCAGAATTTGTCCTACATCATAAAGGCCTGTGTCAGGTTTATATGCATAACTGCTAGTCTATAGGATCAAATGATTGTTTGAAGTAGTTAAGCATATACAGGTCCATGCATGAATAGAAAACAGCAGGCTGGTGTTGAAGCAATGAAATTACACCACAAGTGTAGATTTGATGATTTAAAAAGTGCTTAGCTTTTCAATGATGCAACTAATTTTTCATGACATAAGAAATATTCTGTTGAATAATTTGAAATTAATTTTAACATATTCCAAGCAAATTATTTACAAAGTAATCACCTGCTTTTCTGTGTGGTTGCTTTGAGAATGGGATTTAGCATAATTCATAAGTGAAAAGGTTAATGACATACATGACTTTATCACGAAGATGGTACATTGGACAACAATTTGACTGTATTGGTTCATGCGAGAGAAATTACTTTTCACTTCAAGAGTATACTTACCTCCCTAATACTCTTTGATATTGATAAATATCGGCTTTCACTCAATAAACACTCATAATAAAAACAGTTAGGTGCCCCTACTGGGCAGGGAGTCAGAGTTCAGTCCGGCGGATGCCAGCCCCACCACCGCGCATGCGCAGACTAGTACTTCCTCTTTGCTAATTTATTGGCAGAGAGTGAACACATGTTTTTGTGCTTTACACTTTTCACTTGTTTTCAAGGTCATTTAAGCTGTTATATTAGAAGTTAATCACCTGTTTATCATGTCTGAGAGAGTGGCTTCGCCGGAGGACGGCCCAGGACCTATCCATCAGGTGACTTGTATTATATTTTAGCGAGTTTTTCCCTGTGTAATGTGTTTCCGGGACTCGCGTTTACCGTGATAAGCGCCGGTTTTAGTTGTTTTATTTCAACATGGTGCTATATAATACTAATCTCTCTTTGTGTTTATGTCCACAGGTATCTGTCAGGATATGTAATGGACATCACGGCATCAGAGGGTTTGTTTCTCTCCACCAAGGTTCCATTTCCTACTAATACTGTTAGGTTATCTAACCAAAAATCCTATGTCCAGTGAGTCGGAGGCCTAGTATAAAGGTCTTCTCACTTTGCCCTCTTGATCCAATTCCTTCCCCTAAGGTGGAGAGGGTTAAGAGGCGTAGTCTTGGTGGAGTGCTCCAGTTCATCACGTTTGGTTTGTCTATACAAAGTGTCAGGTATCTAGTTAATGATGTGAGGTGATGTTAATTATTTAGGAAAATTAACTGTAATCGCCATTGTTTTCATTGTGTATCTGATGGTTGTGTAGTCTGAAGATCCATTCTGAAGATGTTCTGGTTATGAATACAATTCGTCCTTACACCTGGATGTTTGTTTCGGATCGATTTAATTTCTGTCATGGGATTAATGACATCATAATCAGCCTTGCTCTTTATTAACAATTAAAGTTTTGTCCAACGCTGGTTTCAGATGATTGGTGATCCTTATGATCATTTTCCCTCTCTTTTAGTTTGGTTTTGAGTTTCTAACCGTAGCAAAATTACTCATTGTCCTCGTCCTTTGTCCTGTTTCAGAGACCTGGTTGCTCATCCTGTGGACGTTTTCTTAAGGAAAAGTTCATCCCTCATCTATGTTTTCATTGTAGCCCCTGTGGGCCATTGCTCAATTGTGAGGTATGTAAGCATTGGGGGGGGGGGCGAGCTAATGGCCAAGTTTTTATGCTTGCAGGCAAAGGACAAGGTGGTGGAGGAGGAGAGGAAGCAGAAAAGAGAGGGTGTAAGTAAGAAGGGTAAGAGGAAGGCCTCGTCCGCGGTGGACATGGAGGCCTTCCGTAGTGAGATGTTGGGAGAGATGAAGAGGACAATAAAGGATTTGGTTCCAGAGTTGCTTCGTGGCATGCTTCCTGGACCAAATCCTTTGTTGTCCTCATCATCTGCTTCGGAGCAGGTAATCCCCACCTCTGAATCACCATTCCGTAGGCCGTTACCAGTTTTCGAGGATTCAGAGGTGGCCCCATTAGAGGGGGCGTTCCACGACCCTGGCACCAGGCTTGCCTCGCCGAGGGGTCGTGGACGGCTGTCACTGGAACCTGCTGGCTGCTTATCAGTCCAGGGGTATCCGCACGCCGCGGGTGCCAGTACCTCCTATGGCACCTTTCCTGGCCAGTCCGGGTTAGCTTTCTTTGCTGACCCGGAGTCTAATCTGTCTGGCCAGGATGAAGAGGATTACCTGTTAGTGTCGCCGTCTGAGGACGTGACCATGTATTATGACGTCTGTCCACCCCTCGCGGGGAATACAGGCAACATATTCCATGGCTCTACCCACGCAGGAGTAGAGTTCACGGCTCAGAAGGTGGCCCTGGGCGGTGATGATGGCCAGCTATACCGCATACCTCGGCTTGCCGAGAGTATTGCTGGTGCTGGTCGGGGCCGTGGTGTGGTGGTATCTGCCCCGCGCTCTACCACGGCACCTGCTTCTGGACAAGCCAGTCAGATTACCATGCCTGCTCTTTCGGGCCCGCATGCTTTCTCTGGCTTGCCAGGAGTGTCAGCTTATCCGCCGTCAAGCTCTGCTGCGTGTGCTCAGGAGGAAGACGAAGGACCCCGTCTAGTAGAGCACTCGCAGTTAGCCACGGAGGAGGATTGGTCTGACGCTTGTCAATGGCTGATAAGTGTTAGGCCAGACCTGCCCGTGGAGCAGTCGGCTAGCCAGCGTGACCACAGGCCGTGGTTAGCTGGTAAGGCCACTGCTAGCCCTATGCAATCTCAGCCGTTAGCAGAGCATATCGTGGATATGTTTGCGGCGGCGGAGACGTCCATTAAGGCGAATGGGCATCTCGCGAGGGAGCAAGGCGCTGCCGCATCGTGCCTGTGGATTACCAGAAGTATGGTGTGGTGCCCAAGCCTAGCGTGGATGACCGCGCGGCTTTGGGCGAGGTTGCGCGGCCAGGCTCCCGTTCTGACACGGGAGCTTTGTGTTCGAACGCGTTGCGTTCAGCCAATGCCGCATTGCGTGATGCGGAGGAGAGTGGGAGAGCTTCTATTGCGGCGCTGTCCCATGTCTCCCAGCTGTTACAGGGGGTAGTAACAGCATCCGCATCGCGCCAACTGAGCCCGGTCACAGTCCAGAGAGCCATCTAGGATGGTATTAACCTGGCTCTGGACTGCATGACTCGGGCGGTGACCAGGAGTGTCCGGGCGAGGCGCACGTTTGCGTTGGACAACCTGTGCCGTCCCAGGACCTGTACAATAGGCTACTGCGTACGCCTATGACAGGTCCTGGTCTCTTTGGAGGTGAGGGATGTAGGCACCTCCAGGAGACGGTTACTCTGGTCAATAACCAGAGGGTGCTGCGCGAGCAGTTTGAAGTGCTCCGTAGGGAACGCGTTCGCGCGGCACCCCCTGCGTATCGTCCCCTGCAGGCTCGAGGTGGAGGTGGCCAGGTCAGAGGCCAGCCACCATCACAGCGTCGGCCTCGGCCGCGTGCGATTCGGCCAGCAGTGAAGGGGGCGCAGGCTCCTCAGGCGCAGTCAGCCAGGCAGCCACCCGCGCAACGAGGTGTGCGCGCGGTGCTGGGCATGGCGCGCGAGGATCTGGTCATGGTAATCGTGCCTGATGGGCCGCTTACCGCTGTGAGAACCACTCCGGTGTTTCTGGCGAAGGAGACAGTGCCTCTCTTGCACTCCTTATGTCCACCTCTCTCCCTAAGTGGACCGGTGGGAGGCCGGTTGGCCGACCACATGCAAGAGTGGGAACGGTTGACTCAGGACCGTTTAGTCTTGCGATGGCTTTCAGTCAGGTTTCATCCCGATTGGATGACAGGCCCGCCATCGCGGCTGTCTCTGGTGCCAATCTGGACTCCAAATCCGAGAGATCCAGAGCAAAGGTTGTGTATCGAGGAGGAGATAGACTCCCTCATACAAAAAGGAGCAATTCAGCCGGCACAAAAGTTTCCGGGCTTCTATTCAACCGTGTTCTTAGTAACAAAAAACACCGGAGGGTGGAGACCTATTTTCAACCTCAAGCCGTTGAACAAGTTCATAGAGATGCCATGTTTCAAGATCGAGACAGTGCGCTCGGTGTTGGCGGGGTTGGAGAAGGGAATGTGGACAGCTTCAATAGATTTGAAGGATGCTTATTTCCACATCCCAATAGCGAGGAGTTTCCGTCGCTTCCTGAGATTTGCATTCCAGGGCAGACAGTGGGAATTCAGGGTGTTACCCTTCGGAATTTCCACGGCTCCTCGGGTTTTCACCCGTGTGGTTCTTGCGATCACCGCATACCTCCGCAGGAGAAGCATAGCAGTCCACACGTACATAGACGACTGGCTGTTGAAAGCGCACACCCGGGAAAGTTTGTCGGCCAGTCTGGAGATTGTTTTGAAAACTCTCACAGACTTAGGCTGGATGATCAATTTCCCAAAATCAGAGCTGACTCCATCCCAGAAGTTTGTTTACCTGGGGATGTTCTTCGATCTAGAGACAGGATATGTTTATCCTACTCAGGAGAGGGTTCAGAGACTCATCTCAGTAATTCAGTCAGTGTGCGACAGTCGTCATGTACTGGCACGGGTTTACTTGAGGATGCTGGGGTTGATGGTTTCTTTGGAACCAGTCATTCCTCAGGCCACCTTACGCAGGCGGCCGATCCAGTTGTTTCTCATGACGCAATGGACCCAGAGTACAGGTTCGCTGGACTCGAACGTGTCAGTGTTGGCGCCTCTAATTCACCACCTGCAATGGTGGTTGAAGACAGAGAATCTCTTGGTGGGGGTTATGCTGACCCCTCCACACCCTCAGGTGACTGTATACAGATGCCTCGATGGAGGGGTGGGGAGCTTGCCAGGAAGAATCCACGATATCAGGGCTTTGGAATCTGGAACGGTCAAAGGAACATATCAATCTACTGGAGTTAAGAGCAGTAGTCCTGGGCCTGGAACATTTCTTACAGAAAGTTCAGGGCAAGATTGTTCTTATTCGTTCAGACAACTCAACAGTTGTGACTTACATAAACCGCCAGGGCGGAACGAAGTCGCCCAGTCTCCGTATGATGCCATGGAGACTGCTTTGTTGGTGCCTGGATCACAGGATTACCTTGAAAGCAGTTCATATTCCGGGAAGGTTAAATCTGCTAGCAGACTCATTGAGCCGAAGGATGAGTGTTTTACCGACGGAATGGCAACTAAATCAATGTGTGGCGGATCGTCTGTTCGACCATTGGGGGAAACCCAACACCGATTTGTTCGCAACGAAGAAGAATGCGAAGATGACGACGTACGTCTCTCCGATTCCAGATCCATGCGCTTTCGCAACAGATGCGTTAGCTATCAGCTGGGGGGGGGGGGGGTGTATGCATACGCATTCCCTCCAGCAATCCTGATTCCAAAAATTCTTCAGAAAATCAGACAGGGGAGTGCCAAGTGCTTCTGATCGCCCCAGATTGGCCACGCCGATCATGGTATACGGATCTGCTGGACCTTCTGGTCTGCAATCCGGTTCCTCTGCCTCTGATGGACGACATTATCTTCCAGGGCAAGGCCCTTCACAACAATCTGTCAATGTTCCGATTAACTGCGTGGATGTTGTCAAGGAATCTAGAATTAAGGAGGGCTTTTCTGAGCAAGCAGCCATGTTTATGGCCAAAGCCAGGAGGGGGTCAACCTCCAGAGCATATAATTATAAAATCAACAGATTTGCAGAGTGGTGCTCAAAAAGATGTATTGATCCAATGGATTCATCTATTCAGGTAGTAGCTGATTTCCTCTGTGACCTGTATGATGCCTATAGCCTCAAGCCTCAAGCCTAACTCTATTGCTGGTTATAAATCAGCTTTAATGACTGTTATCCCTTGCTTGGCTAATAGGGGGAGTGATGAAGTAAGTACATTAAATGTATTAATTAAAGGCATGGGCAATCTAAGACCACGGAATCCCCCAGTGATTCCATCTTGGAGTTTATCTCTAGTGCTTCAGGTACTAGGGGATAAGCCTTTTGAACCACTTAGTTCCAATATCTATGAAACTGTTAACGTAAAACTATTTTTAATTGCTGCGGCCTCGGCTAGGCGTAGGAGTGAAATTCATGCCTTATCAGCCGAGGAAGACCGTTTTGTGGTTACAGGGGAAGGCCTTAGGCTGCTACCTAGGGTTAATTTCTTGGCTAAGAATCAGTCTTTGAAATATCCAGGTCAACCTATTTTTTTTGCCAGCTTTAACTAGATATGATCCTAATTCTAGAGCATGGTGTCCCGTCCGGGCGCTGCTCCGGTACAAACAACGTACATCGGAGTGGCGGACGGACCAGTCAGCATTATGGTTGTCATATATTGAACCCCATGGCAGGGCGTCTAAGGACACCATTTCCAGGTGGATTGTAGAATGTATTCAGTTTTGTCATAAATCAGCCACCGGGAAGCAGGTTGACATGGCCAAGGCTCACAGTGTCCGCGGCGTGGTGACATCCACTGCCCTATTTAATGGGGTCCCTGTGGATGACATTATGTCGGTTGCTCAGTGGCACTGCGTCAAGTTTTACAGACCATTATCTCCGTGACACCTCTAATCCTCTCGCCTTGTCGATTTTGAAAAAATAACTAGGTGTACATTTTTTGATGAGGTTTCCTCATTGCTTATATATTTCACAATTAATTAATGGAAACAACGACTTTGGGACTGCATCAGTCTTCACCACTAGGAAGATGATGTCAGCAGCCAAGTTCAACAAGGTCAGTCTTGTTTATGTGTTGTTCATTGTTAATTGTATTGTCACGTGACCCTTTGTTATTAAAATGGTGATGGTTTGTGTGTTTATGTGGTTCATTATTGAGAGTATACGAAAATGGAGCTTTTTCGTCTCTGTCCTATAGTACATGGCACGTGTACGTAGAGAGCGTATGGGATATTGAGGTCATTCGAGTCTTCCTGCCAGGAAGGGGGGGGGATGGGAGCGCATATGACATTCGGTCATCTCTCATACATCGGTTTGTGTTATCCGATGGTTTGTCAAATCCTGACTGTGTTTTCACACAGGTTCAGAAGTTTAAGTGCCTTAAACGCGGAAAAGCGTATAGGAAAGAGCTGGTTTTTTACCTCACCTCCCTCCCGCCGAATTCCCTGTCGAATTATGGCAATATCAAAGAGTATTAGGGAGGTAAGTATACTCTTGAAGTGAAATAAACGAAATCTAGGATTTCTTTTTTCACGAGAGAGTTGATACTTACCTCCCTAATACGGACCCGGCCTCTCCACCCCACAGAGGCTCGGTCTTCAGGCTCTTAATAGTTGCATGTGTGTCAGCCAATAAATTAGTCAGAGGAAGTGCTAGTCTGTGCATGCGCGGTGGTGGGGCTGGCATCCGCCGGACTGCACCCTGACGCCCTACCCAGTAGGGGCACCTAACTGTTTTTATTCTGAGTGTTTATTGAGTGTAAGCCGATATTTAGCAATATCTATCAAATAATTTTTAAAGTAACAATTTTCACTACACGGAAATCTGTAGTTTATTTAACCCTTTAACCGATTTTACTGTCTTTTAAAACTCAATTTAAATGTAACCATACAGGAAGCTGTTGAATTTTTTTAAATTAATTTAATTGGAAGGAGTGGCTGTCATAGGCAGCTACAGTTCCAGACAAATTGATTTCAAAATAGCCAAAAAAGTCCACTGAATGGGCTAAACACGATTTGTTAATGAAAGTAAATATAAAAGGTCAAGCGTAAGTGGAATAATGTGAGTGAGGTCAGGTGTGATTAGAAGTGGCATGGATATGTATAGGTATAATGTGAGTTTGGTGAGTGAGGACAGGTGTGGATAGAAGTGACGTGGATGTTTTTTGTGAATAATGTGAGTTTAGTGAGTGAGGACAGGTGTGATTATAAGTGGCATGGATGTGTGTGTGAATAATGTGAGTTTAGTGAGGGAGGACAGGTGTGATTAGAAGTGGCATGGATGTGTATAGGAATAATGTGAGTTAAGTGAGTGAGGACAGGTGTGATTAGAAGTAGCATGGGTGTGTGTGGGAATAATGTGAGTTTAGTGAGTGAGGTCAGGTGTGATTAGAAGTGGCATGGGTGTGTGTGGGAATAATGTCAGATTAGTGAATAAGAACAGGTGTGATTAGAAGTGGCATGGGTGTGTGTGTGTGGGAATAATATGTGAGTTTAATGAGTGAGGTCAGGTGTGATTTGAAGTGGCATGGATGTGTGTGGGAATAATATGAGTTATGTGAGTGAGGACAGGTATCCAATAACACATTTGACCCTCTGAAATGTCTAATGCAGCAAGAACTGCCATCAAATTATTTTCAAGATTTTCAACAGCTTTCCTATGCTAAGAGATCAACGAGAACCTGCCTTAAAGCCCCACTTTTTATTCCTCCTCCTGTTAAATATTTTGAGAACAACCGTGTGCTTCAGGTAGCCTAACTTTTAACAATCTGAGAAAAGGGTACAAAGTACACAGTTTAAAATAAAAGAAGATACGAGGTGGTACCTTTTGTAGACTAACATTATTTATTTTGACAAGCTTTCGCTGATAAATGTGCTTCATCATATTTAAAATGTCACCAGCTATCTGGAAGCAACTTATGATTCTGTGAGAAATATATTGAGACACGTAGAAACTGAATAAGAGGGTTTAATTTCACTAAAACAGACAATGTTCCAGATGTACGGCATACAAAATATTAAGTATCTTCTGAGTTGCTGCTTAATTCAATGCTATATCCGGCACATTAATCGCTCAGATGTGCCAATAAGAGGGCTAGATCTGGTATATGGATCACTTTTTTCAATTTGCAAATCCAATTAATCAATACATTTGACCGTCTATTTAATAAGAGACCAGGTCTTATCCCTTTAAAGGTCCATTTGCAGACCAAAAGGGGTATTCTTAAATTTACCACTAATGACTGTCTCGGTTACCGACCTAGTCATTCCAGTAGTAATTTTTTTAGATTTTGAGTGTTGAAGTGTTAAGTGAGAACTTCTATTCTCCTTCGGATGGTTTCTTAATACCAATTTGAGTGTATATGGGTATATGTGACTTTTAAACAGTTGGAAATCAATTTAACTGAAAGATACACCTGGTACATATCATAATACAGTGTATAGCTGTTTAACTGATTTCCTCTCAGAAATCCTGAGAGTTATATCTGATATGGGTATTATAGAAATAAAAAGCATTTGAAAGTATTTGAAGTATTTGAAATATTTTTAGAACAGTATTTGCATTTGAACAAAGTTGGAAGTATTTGCACTTATATTTGCATTTGAACATATGGGAAGTATTTGCATTTGCATTTAAATAATTTTGAAAGTATTCGACCCCAGGTCTGCAAACAGTCAAAGGTCATTGTGGTCTTGTGAAAAACTGGGTTTTCCAAACAGTGACGTTTTGTGTTTAGCTTAATTTAGCAGTTTATATCTCATGTTTGGTGTTAAGCATACAGGGCCCACATTCAGACACATCCTTCATTTTAATGAATGAGATGGCATGACATAATCACCTTGTCATCAAACGATCAAAGTCAGTGTAATAATGACAAAAATCAAGGGGTTTCTCAACAACAACATTTTGCTTTTACCTCAATTTAGCAGTTCATATTTCATGTGTTAATCATACTGCACCCAAACTTGGGCAATTGTCTATGAAAGGGGATGAGACAATTACTTTGGGTCAAATGGCATGGTTATTGATAAGTGTGTTGATAAGCCGTCTATATTTATTTTATGTTTGAAGACAAGCTTCATAGTTCATTGCAAAGTCGTAAAGTCGAGCTTCATGGTTGCATTGTAACCACATTTCTTGTTAACTGTTAAAATTTGTTTTGTATGTAAATGCTGTCAGAGGCCATCATTCGCATTTCCTGTCATACGCGAGTATTTGGAAACAATCAAATATTGATGATAAGATATCAAATTTTACTGGCCTTGCATTTTCTTATTAACCAGAGCCAAATGTGCATGAACTGAGATAAATGTAGCTTAGAAGCATGGCAAGCTTTACAAGCATGAAAGTAGGTTATGTTTCATGTAAAATGAAGCATATTGAAATCGATATCTAGAACTAGAAACATTTGTCATTCTGGAAAACATGAATCTCTGTCTATGTACTTAGGTGACTGGTGCTCCGTGCACATTAGTGTCAATATTGTGGAGCATGTGTGTATGTGTTCGTCCGTACGTCTATGTGCGTACATACGTAGGTGTGTGCATGCGTGTGTGTAATGGGAGAGCAGAGTAATCTCTCAGGACAACCACTCTGGCAACTGCCACCGCGAGAGGGTTGTCAAATCTCTCTGGACAATCACTATGGCCACTGCCACATGGAGAGGGAAGAGGAAGGCAATCACTCAGAACAACCAATCTGGCCGCCGCCATGGAGAGGGGACAGACTCAGAACAAACACGCTGGCCACTGAACGGGAGGCAATGGCGCAATCTCCCAGAACCAGCACTTTGCCCATTGCCATGGGGAAGGCAGAGGGGCAATCTCTCAAAACAATGACTCTTAGTGCTGCCACGTTGATGGGGTAATCCCTCGGAGCAATCACTCTGGCCATTGCCAGGGAATGGGAGGGGGGTAATCTCCCTGGTCACCACCATGGTGAGGGAGCGGTCATTCTCTAAGGAGAAGCACTGACCACTGTCACGGAGAGGGTGGCAACCAGAACAGCCATTCAGGGAGCTGCCATGGTGATTGGAAACCTCTCAGGACCATTACTCTGGCCACGGCGATATGAAGGAGAGACGTATAATTTCTCAGGATAACCACTCTGGCCATAGCCCTCGGGAGGGATACACTCTCTCGATACAACCACGCCGTCCACTGCAGAGAGGGGGTCGGGGTCGAGAAATCGCTCATGACAACCACTTTAGTCACTGTTATGGGGTGAGGTGCGGATGCAATATCCCAGGACATCGACTCTGTCCAATGTCATGTGTAGGGGAGGGGGTACTCTCTTAAGACAACCTCTGGCGACTGACATAGGGCAGGCGGGCCAACTTCTCAGAACAACCAATCTGGCCACTGCCATGAGGATGGTAGAGGGAAATCTCCCAGGACCCCCACTCCCGCCATTACCATGGGGAGGATGGGGGTGGGGGTGGCAATCTCAGAACAACCACTCTGGCAACTGCCATGGGAATTGGGGCATCTCTCATGACAACCTCTCTGACCACATCCATGGGTAGAGGGAGGGGGCAATCTCCCAGCACAACCACTCTGGTCACTCAGGGAAAAGAGAGGGGTATAATTTCCCAGCACAATAACTCTGCCCACTACCCAGGGGAGGGGACAGTCTCGATACAACTAGGCCAGCCATTGCCGAGGGTATGGGGAGGGGAAATTATGAAAATTTAACAGTCCGTCAGGTATACGAATTATATGATGAGCTAATTAACTAATTTACAAACTAAATACTATCTAATCGTTTGAGGCTAGTTTGACTGGGTGCTGTTGTCGCCATAGGAAGCAACAGCGCTCGCTCAAACTAGTTTCAAAATACCCAACTAATTACATGTAATGTTGCCTTGAAATGGGGATTCTGGGAATTCCCGATTCAGGACATATAAACCAATTACAGCACGAGGAAAAGTCGGTGGAACTTGTCCAGAGATGGGCGGGGCATAGCTGAAATTAGATCCTTCTATTAATCTATTAATGTATCACTTAGTTATTAGTCCCCTACCGGTAAAACCGGGGGACTATATGTTTGCAATCCGTCTATCTGTCCGTCTGTCACAGATGGTTTTCCACACTTTTTTTCACAGTCCTTCAAGGTATTCAACTGAAAATTTGTATATTTCTTTGTTATGAGAAGCTACAGAGCAAGTTCGGGTTTCAGGCGTATGCGTCAATTTTTTATAGAGTTATGCCCCCTTTCGACCTAAGCAATATGAAAAATATGGGCTTTCCGCACTTTTTTCGCATTCCTTCAAGTTATTTAAGGGAAAATCGGTGCATCGCTTTAGTATACGGTGTTACTGAGCAAGCTCGAATTTCAGACATTTTCGTCAATTTTTCATGGAGTTATGCCCCCCCCCCCCCTTATGAGATATGAAAAATATTAGTTTTCCGCACTTTTTTCGCACTCCTTCAGGATATTTAAGCACAAAAAAATTGGTGCATCGCTTTGATATAAGGAGTTACAGAGCACGTTCGCGTTTCAGACACTTTCGTCAATTTTTCATCGAGTTATGCCCGCTTGCGACTTAGGCAATACAAAAAATAGTCGTTTTTTCGCAGTCTCAAGATATTGTACTGAAAATTGCTACATTGCTTTGTTCTGAGAGACTACAGACCAAGTTCGAGTTTCAGGCGTATACATAAATTTTTGATGGAGTTATGTCCCCTTTCGACCTGTGAAATACGAAAAATATTAGTTCCCCCCCCCCCCCTTTTTTTCTCGCAGTCTCAAGATATTCAACTGAGAATTGGTACATTACTTTATTATGACAAATTACAGACCAAGTGCGAGTTTCGGGCGTTTGCGTCATTTTTTGATGGAGTTATGTCCCTTTCGACATATGAAATACAAACATATCAGCTTTCAAGACTCCTTCTCCTTCACCATATATAACTGAGGCAATGTGACATTCATCAGCCCACCCTCGGGCATTGTCTACGTGACATTGATAAACTGCCCCCCCCCCCGCCCCTCACAGGCATTTCCTATGTGACATTGATCACCCCCTCAGGCATTGCCTATGTGACATTGATCACCCCTCTCAGGCATTGCCTATGTGACATTGATCACCCCGTCAGGCATTGCCTACATGACATTGATCAGCACACCTCAGGCATTGCCTACCTGACGATGTGCAGTTCACCTTGCGACATTACCTAGGTGACGATAGGCCTCTACATAATAGGACACCCAGTACAACCTTAAACATAATGCGGGTTTTAATGTTAAAATACATATAGCGAGCCGATCATTTGTCCTAGGTTTTATCTATATAGAGACACGAACGCAGTCAATAATCATGTAATGACAGTACATGTAAATTATAATGTACAATACTACGTTAGACAGCCCTCCCCTCCACACCCCTCTCCAACCCTGTGATTGCATGACTAGGGGTTAAATATAGATCAGTAATATTTTAATGTTTGGAAAGCTAACACCATTTGTCCTCATGTGATCATATCCCGTGTTTTGTGTGTCTAGCATGTTAACTAGAAATCTATTTTACAGGTGCGCGCGAGACAAATCACAAAAACAAGACGTCGCTGTTTATCTTGCATTCGTTCTGAAGATTCTGTCGTGTTCGAGAATAAAACAGCAACACAAAACACAAGACCTCTAGCATCAAGGTAAGTCACTTTATAATGAAGACAGCCTAAATCTTTTATTGGCATCATTCATTCCACTAGATCTATCCATTACATACAATGGCACATAGACAGCTACTCGCACACCATACAACTAAGCAATACAATTATGCATTACATAACAGTGATCAGAGACGGCTACATCACGTGATATCACTAAGCAATACAACTATGGAATAACACAAATAGACACATGCTCGCACATTACAACAAATCGTGAAGATGACGCTACGAGTCACATGCTTCACATTGTCAGGAATGGCAATGCTGCTGTCAAGACTCCTGGCAGGGGTGAAGTAGACCATGACTCCATTCAATAGCCAGCTTTATCCTAGACACGTTTACAACATTTGGACAGGTAATGCTGTGGCAGAAAATGCTGTGAAGATAGCGAGCTTGATCCTAGACACGTCTACAACATTTGGACAGGTAACGCTGTGGGGAGGTTCGAGTTTCAGGCGTATGCGTCAATTTTTGATGGAGTTATGCTCCCTTTGGTCTTAAGAAATACGAAAAATATCACCTTACAGCAATTTTTTCTGCACTATGTCAAGATATTTAAGGAAAAAAGATTGGTGCATCGCTTTAGTATAATGCGTTACAGAGCACGTTCGCGTTTCAGACACTGTCAATTTTTCATGGAGTTATGCCCGCTTTCGACTTATGCAATACAAAAAATAGTAGTTTTTTCGCAGCTCTTCAAGATATTCAACTGAGAATTGGTACATTACTTTATTATGAGAAATTCCAGACCAAGTTCGAGTTTCAGGCGTTTGCGTCATTTTTTGATGGAGTTATGTCCCTTTCGACTTATGAAATACAAACATATCAGCTTTCAAGACTCCTTCTCCTTCACCATATATAACTGAGGCAATGTGACATTCATCATCCCACCCTCGGGCATTGTCTACGTGACATTGATCAACCGCCCTCCACCCCTCGCAGGCATTGCCTATGTGACATTGATCACCCCCTCAGGCATTGCCTATGTGACATTGATCACCCCTCTCAGGCATTGCCTATGTGACATTGATCACCCCGTCAGGCATTGCCTACATGACATTGATCAGCACACCTCAGGCATTGCCTACCTGACGATGTGCAGTTCACCCTACGACATTACCTAGGTAACGATAGGCCTCTACATAATAGGACACCCAGTACAACCTTAAACATAATGCGGGTTTAAACGTTAAAATACATATAGCGAGCCGATCATTTGTCCTAGGTTTTATCTATATAGAGACACGAACGCAGTCAATAATCATGTAATGACAGTACATGTAAATTATAATGTACAATACTACGTTAGACAGCCCTCCCCTCCACACCCCTCTCCCACCCTGTGATTGCATGACTAGGGGTTAAATATAGATCAGTAATATTTTAATGTTTGGAAAGCTAACACCCTTTGTCCTCATGTGATCATATCTCGTGTTTTGTGTATCTAGCATGTTAACTAGAAAGCTATTTTACAGGTACAATTATGCATTACATAACAGCGATGTCTATCTCTAGCATCACGGTAAGTCATTTTGCCAATGGGTGGGAAGGATGGGCCAAACTCTCAGAACAACTACTATGGCCACTGCCATAGGGAGGGGAGCGGGCAATCTCCAAAGACAATCAATCTGACCACTGCCATCTGGATGCAGGCTGGTAATCTTTCAGAACAGTCACACTTCCATTGCCATGGTATTGTTTCAGGTAGAGCATGTGTCAGATGGAATACAATCTCTCTGCCCAGTGCCACTGAGATGGTAGCAGGCACTCTCAGAACATCCACTCTGATCACTGCCATTGGGAGGGAGGGGCACTCTCCAAGGACACGCACTCTGAACACTGGCATGGGGAGAATACCTACTCTGACCACTGCTATGGGGACTGGGAAGTGGGACACCCTCTTAGGACAACCACTCTGGATACTGATATAAGGATGGGGACTATCTCTCGGCCAGCCACTCTGGTCACTGTCAAGGGGAGGTATGGGGGCAATCTCCCAGCACAACGGCTCTGGCCACTGCTATGTGGACGTGGGTGGTAATTTCCCAGAACATCTACTCTGTTCAGATTCAATATGATTTATTTTCTTGTCAGATGTGTAGATTATAATAATCAGCTTAGGTAGCTCACCAAAGATATTGCCTATATGACATTGATTAGCCAGATTATGTCATTGCCTATGTGACAATGCAACATTCATCAGCCCAACCTCAGTCACTGCCTACGTGACAATGTGACATTCATCAGTCCACCCTCAAGCATTGCCTACGTGGCAATGTGACATTCATCAGCCCACGCTCAGACATTGCCTACGTGACATTGATCAGATCCTCCGGCATTGCTTACGTGACACTGACAATCATGAGCCCACACTCGGGCATTGTGTTCGTGGCAATGTGACATTCTTCAGCCCACTTCGGGCATTGCCTACATGACATTGATCACCACCCTCAGGCAATACCTATGTGACATTCATCAGCACACCATCAGGCATTGCCTACATGACGATGTGC